>JAANSM010004704.1:0-10986 GCA_036850725.1 Orchesella villosa
AACATGGATGAAAATTGTATAATTTATTTTTCCTATTTTCTCCTTTGCGCTTTTGCTACATTTTTCTAACAAACGAATATATAATATTGTGATTTGTGATTTCAATCACCATATTATCCATATATGGTATTGAAATTTTCTTGTATCCATCATGGGATACAATAATATATTTATATTTATACAGCCTATATGCAATTTATAAGTATGGATGCGCCAGTTGTTTAATTCTCCACCGAGAGAACTCTAACATAAAATGTATACTGAAATTACAAAAATGTTATACAGGCAAGCAAAGCTTATTTAATATTTATCGTCAAATTAATCATGACGGTTTTTTTCAAGGCAAATTCTGTTCCATTATTGAAAAATGAAAAACTTTATGGCTTCCCTTCTCCATTTCACATCTTGTACAATAACTACAATACACCAAAAATAATTTCTCTTTTCATTTCCCTTTGAAATTTTTCTCGTTCCATTCCCTATCCAATTTCCTAGACTATGTTAATGTCACTGTCTCATGTTCCAAAACTTCGTTCCAGGAAAACATGTTCTAGCAATTTCGAATCAACGCATCAAATGCTTTCTACTGCCTCTTGCTGTCACCAACCAAAGGTTTCATGAAAAATCCACAATAGCAAGCAGTAATATGTTTTAGTAATATTGCACATCAAAAACATTCTTCGGTCTTGTTTACTGCCATTTTCGTCAGAGACGAAACCCCTGTCTTAACATTTGATACCGACTTTAATAGTAAAGCTTTGCTTGTATTGTCCTGTCAAGATGTTGAAGCTTTTTTTTATAGAAATTTAGCACTTTGGGATTCGTTGTTTGACATTTCTACGCCTTTTTGGGAGAAAATGCCTTGCTTAGAAGGAGTGGCATACACCCACAGCTACATCCATATAAACCCAGCGTCTTTTATATAGACGAAGTGTAATAAATTGCCTTTGCTAAACTTCTTCATAATTGGAAATTCTTCAATTCTTTGTAGGCTTCGGTTATTGAACAAAAAAACGGTAAAATTGCAGAATTTCGTGGACTTTGTTGGGTGGTGTAAAAAAAGGGCTCTGACACTCCTGCTACAGACGCTAAAAGACGGTCCAGTCACGAAAACAAATTCAAGCAGAACATTATGCCCTACCCTTGCCAGCAGGAAACCTATTCATTTGATACTTGAAAGAGTACTTTCACTACCAAAAAATTACCTACATGAGAATAGAGTGAGAAAGGGGATTGTGTCCCTTAAGGCGTATTATTCGTAATAGTAAACGTTTGAGTATTGTAGTATTATTCGTCTTAAAGTGCTTCCTATCTAGAATTTCATACTACAGAGGGAGGAGGAAACCATTACGTCTACAAGTCTTTCAGCACATAACGGCCTGTATCCGACCTGAAAATTTATTCATCCGTACACAACAGATATATATGTGCATGTGTACGTATCCTACATCCTATTACAACTCTTCCTTGTACTATACATTTTGTCATTGTGAAAGTACTGACACATGCGTAGGTAGTAGCACAACGCAATGCGCTTATCTTCATCTTCACATCAATCAAGTATAAAGCACTGGAATGGCTTGAAAATTCATGCACCAATGAAAGGAAGGTTTTAATGATATGACATTTGATAGCATGTTCACATACCGTTGTAGAGCAACTCAATAAACTTCTAAATACCATGAAAGTTTTGTTGCTCTAGTTTTAGATACTGAGTCATATTATATTGCTCTGTTGGCGACATTGGAGAAGCTCAGATATTAAGAAGTGTTCTGCTCCACAATACCAACTTTTTCTGTATATGTGGCTTATGCACCACTAATTAAAAATTATTGTCTGTGTGAATCATAGAAACTTTTATAAGTCTAACGTTAATTGTGGGGCAACGAGGACAAGAAGTTAGAGCATGGATATTTATATTTATGCTTGCTAAAAAGGTACACCAATGTAAAGCATATAATCTGACAAACTCCATACGAATAATTTGGAGAGCTCAAAGTAATGACTAGGAGCTAGGAGTTTTTATTGGATTTGTCTGTCTCTTCTGGGTCCGATTATTTGATTACTACGACACAAGATGCTGGCCCTCGTCCAAATTAGTCCAAGTTTGACTTTCCTCTCTAGTCGCCGAAATGGTGATTGAGAAAACGAAGAATGCTCTACTCTGTATGTAGCACATCAGACGTTAGTGTCAGAAGATGATTTGATGTCAATTCAATTAATCATCAACCAACCTATTTTGTATACCTACCTAATCACACTGATGAAACACATTTACACATACTAACTACCTTCTTAAATCACTTTATTCTGTGATGACTGCAATCCCATTATACATAAGAAACGATGAGAAATCTAATTATGAGAAGTGTCTATCTCTACCTCACGAATTATTTAAAAACATAGGGAGTTTTTGGCGTACACTTACTATGGTATTGTACTCCTTTTCAAATATTGACAGTGTTTAATGTATGGCTCTTATGCACTTTGATGTGTGTAAGATTCTAAAGATTCCTCCTACAACACTATAGAGGATTCTACAAACTATACACGAGTACTTCATCCTTCATCGCAATAATCAGCTTGAGTAAGATTGAAAAGATGGCATTTCTTTCAGAGATGTTAAATCCAGCACCTAGAGAAAATAATGGTTAGCATTACGGGGGAAAATCCAGTTTTACAAAACGTAGATTATTAACGAGATTGCAAAGAAACTGTGCTGCATCTATCTCTTTCATTTCTGTGGTGGAAGAAACTTCTCTTTTCTCAATTTGTAATGAGTTTTAGGTATTAACATTACCATTTCTAGCTTCTCTAAGATTAAAGCCCTACTTTCTCTTTCCTTTACCATTACTACCTACCTACAGTGAAAACTTCTACGCTTTCTGGAGAAACTGGGAGGACATAAGAAAACCAGTGATAAAAGACGGCCAACGCGTACCACGTCTGTATTACATGATCATTCCAGCGTAAAGGTCAAACGTCATGAATGAGCTCTCAACTTTCTCTGGTTACACACATGGCGTGTTCTGTATCTTTAGGAGAATATTTCTGTATTTAAGCGGTGAAAAAAGTTTAAAAATAGATGTTGAGAGTTTACTGGGTACTTTTTCTGTACTACTGAGTATTCTTGCAGAGACAATAAAAGTGTTTCAGCGAAAATGCCAAAGATCTCTCGACTTGCGGTCTCGAGTCTTCTAAATTATTTTATTTGTGACAGAGATATAGTATATTGTGATGGGATGTGTACAAGTAGCATAATATGTGCTAATGTGTGCCGCAATGCTGTATAGCCAGTAAATTCTAACATGCTTCGTCAATGAAGCATCACTACTCGCTTACAGAATTTTTGATTTTGTACCATGTTACATTCAGTTACCTATATTGTATATGTGTTTAATATAAAAGTACCTTGTTTACCGTGGTACTTCCCTTTCTTTCATTAAAAACCGAGCTGAAATCAGCTTAAAGCAAACGAAACTGATCTCACGTTAGATACAAAATCTTATTGCTTTTCCTACACATATAACAGTGTCGCTCAACACAGGTCGTCCGTATAACCTAAAGATATTAGTATACATAAGGAATGGAAGCAAATAAATGGATATTCATGTATAGATGATAGAAGGTGTAGTGCACAACACTATTTTCTAATAATATGAAATGCAGAAGCAGCATGTAATGAACTACGACGATGCGGAGACTTGTAGTCAACGAGTAGTAGAGGAGAGAATATCATGACCTGGTAATAATAAATAATCTTCATTTTCAGTCCAATTAAGTTTGGTGAAAGTTACATGACAGCTATTATTTATCGAACTGCTTGCTTGCTCCCAGCTTGAGTGTGTAACTTTTGTTATTTTCAGTAACCACAAAAACTCTTCTCCTCTCTCCAATATTCTTAACTTTTATCCTACAAGTATACATATGAACTCACAAGTCGCAGCCACCATAGTCAAATAATGGCAAGCAAAGCAGGTTATTATGTTCGTCTGGAGGAATTTAGGAATCCATATTAATATTTGTAGAGGTCCTCTCCATATTTTTGTTTAGTCAAGGAAAGAACAGAGAAAGATAAGTTGGAGAATGGGCTGCTCGCATATAGTGTAATAGTATATTCAATAATATACCAACTCATCCAGAAAGAAAAAGGACTTGAGCTGAAGGAATGTATGTGATATCCATTCACATTCATGGTTGAGTGGTTCTTTGTAGATTGCAGTAAGCCGTAAGGAAAGAATTTCCTGCTCCAATTAGTCTTTGTTGCTCTCCCGATTTATATGTGGCAAAATTCATGAGATGACGACGTTTTCGTCGAGGACGACTAGGCATGATGATGATGATGACGACGATGATCGACCTATTTTTATCTCTAACAGCAAAAGCAATTGTATGTTTACATGTACTACTGCAACATCGTGAAGACATGGAGATGTAATAAGATGAGATATGTATGAGAGATATTTTGCGGTCTTGCTCTTCAATGAATTCCCCTTCGTTTCTCAACCAAAAGGAAAACACTATTATTATCGTTCTTATTTTTGCTAGTCTTTTGAGTTTCTCAAAGGGAAAGTTAGTAAAACTTTGATGTTCGCATCAATTTCTTTCCTTCATTTTCTACTTTCTCATACATGATGTTTTGATCAAGAACACAATCATATATCCTTAAGGTTCCTTGTGGAAGGGTGTTATATTAATATTACATATTACATAGGATCAGATAGAATATAGATATCTTTCGTTCAAAATAATGACTTTCTTGGAGGAAGGAAAGGGGATAGTAAGAAGTCAAATTTTGATTACTAATTTGGCCCATTTCTCTTTAGGAAAATCCAGTTAGTGATGAAATTAGGAAGCTTAGTGTATATTTGGTAGGGTATAGCATGCTACCAAGTCCGTGATGGTAAAAGAGTATATAGACTAAAAACACTAATAATTACCTAACTGTAAGAAGCTGCACTGCGGACTCATTAATACAGGGTGTAATTCATTTTCAGTACGAAAGATACCACAGCAAAAAGGTTTCTACAGATTCTTTCACTATGCATCAGCATTACAGTCTTATTTATGAAAGGAGGTCGCCAGATAGAAAATTCCACAAACTGCATTATCATGGTGGTAAGAGTGAGCTTCAAGTTTGTGTAGTTACATGTTATGAGAAAATTCATCTGTATATTATTTTAGAGAGCCGCAAATTACATTGCTTTACTTTATGTACGCCGCTTCTTGAAGCCACAGAGAATGCCTTCCTATTTTGAACTTGGCTTACTTGTAAAGTTTATTACCAACTCTAATTCATTTAGTTTCTAAAATGTTTGAGAAACCATAATTTTTTTAGAACCTGCAGTTTCTTTAATGTTTTCATTGGAAAGTTCAAACTTTCATTCATATTATATATGAGCATTCCTCCTATGCAAACCAGAATTTCCACAAATTTATATTATTTACACACACCATCGCTCGTTGTATACTTTATATGACTATAGAATGATGGTATATAGTACATGGTATGATATTGACAATAGATGATAGAAATAGGGGGAGATCGCCTGATTAAACGTTAAGAGTTAGGTTGGAAATATGCCTAAAGTGCTACCTTGTGTACCATAAGTCTTTCACGGCAAGCAGAATGAAAAACATGGTTGTGCCACTTTCCGTGGTAAAAAATATTACATCATAATCATATCACAGGAACTTTATATCGATGAACAGGAATTTTCCACAAATGACTATGTATGCGCCATGTGCCAACAAAAGTTGCGATAGGGTAAAATGAAAAGTGTTTCTTGAGGTTCGACTAATTTAGCTACGCCAGTTGAAATGCTGATGTTCGCAAAATAAATTAAGTTAGATAAGAAAAAAAGACCTAAAAGCAAGCTTCCCACTTCTTTGCCTAAATTTCAAACTGGGAGGGATACCAGCCGTAGACTGTGGTGGATCTCGGAACGGAAAACAGCGCGATAATCATTTTATTCCTAAGTGCATTTGCCTATTTTTCTAATAAATGGACGTTCTTATTTGGACAGGGAAACAGTTATTGCAGCATAATGAAGAGCAACCAACTTACTACAGTAGGGAAGAAATAACAGTTGGAGCTCATTTGCCAAGTTGGAAGTTGTGTACGGTTTTTGGTTTGGTTACTATTAAGTTAGTTGAAAGAAAAGCCAAGCCACCAGTGTTTGGCAGTAAACGGCAGTACTATATAGAGTGCATGTGGGTTGGCAAGAGGAAGATTTTCTTTACTGGAAGAACATGATATTATTTTCTCATAGTTTTTATACTTCTTTCTTTTTGAGGAGCCGGAATCATAGAAGTTAACGTTCTGCACTAAAATAATATTTTATCGTTTTTGAAGATTCTTGATACTACTTCATACTATACAAATTCTACTGCTGCGATGTTGGCATTGGCTCGTTGGCTTAATACTCATCACATCATCATGTCATATGCCTGTGAAGTAAGAAGGAGCATATGCTCATCATCATGAATATTCACAAACTTATGAATTCATAGTACTCCGAATTTTGCAACTTTTGGCACAACCAATTTTCTTAAAAATATTAAACGAGAAAAGTTCGAAGGAATGACACGAATTCTCCTGTGATATTCAGCAGATTCATATATATTTTTTTAGTTTGTTTGAAGAAACGCGTTTCCACCACTTGGCTTTTCGATTTTGCATATACTAAACGTGAATCCAAGGACATTCCGAATCAACTGGAGAAAACTTTAGATTTTCAATATTGCTCTTTTATTCATATCATGTATGTATCAGACTTGTTTGTACTCTATGAGAAGTAAGCCAGATGCAGTTGCTATTTTTCACTGAAAATAAGTATATTCATCCTTTAAGACCAGCTGTGTCTTAATAATTGAGAGCACACTTGACATGTGTGTGAAGAAAATTGGAACAAAATAATGAGACTCTTGTACGTGTTTCAAAGGAACAAATACAAATAATGTTTTTGAAGTGCTATGAAATGATATCATACGTGTACAAATCCTTATTTTAACCTCCTACAAAAAAAACTTCTTAGGTTTATTTCGAGTACGATGGGCGAGATGGGTAGCACTAGCGCTACCACCATTTGGCATTTAAACCTACATTTTGGTATACATACCGAAACCCCAACCTCTTAATAATTCTCATTTTAGTTGCAGTTCAACTGCTATAGTAAAATTGCATACCACAAACAAACTGTAAGAAAACTGTAAGAAGCAAACTGTAATTAATGCAAAATTTCAACAAGAAGCTTTTTTAATGAAAGAACTTTGTTGAATGAATACTAAGTATATTTCTATTGAGCAAGTTTACTTTTGAATCTCTGTTCTTTACCTAATAAATAATAACACTAGAAGTCAGCTAGCTTTGGCTCAAATCGCAAACCATATAAATGCAAATTATTTAATATTTGCATATATTACCAGCTCTAGTATACTGTGAACTGAAAAAGAATAAAGAAGAATTACTAAATTTTCAGTATTTTCATGAGCTGATAAATCCTTTTTAGACATTACCGTCCGAAAGCAAAAGGAAGCTATATGAAGATAAGGAAAACAGAGAAAAGTAGAAAGTTACGTATTTGTGATTCATTCATGCATCATAAATTACTACACGTAACAGAGATAAGAGTTACCCAAAACGTGCTATATATTGTGGCCTATGAGGGTGCAATGGAATCTGTGAGCTTATAAAATTACTCACGAAAGGATAAGTATAACTCGGTTTTTGTTTACACAGTAATAATATATTGTGTGCATTCATTGTTTGTACAAAGATTCCCCCTAAAGCACTATACTATTCACTATACAGCTCGAAACTGACAATATGAATGTTTCAGGAGCATTGTATAATGAGGAAATGTTTTTTCGTAACTTTCTTTCCATTCATCCTTGACTGTATATGTGTGCAGTGTACATGTATGTATTTTCAGCAATGATCTGGATTGATGTTAATGTAATTTAAGATGACGGCTCGTGGAGCAGTAACGCATCTCGCTACTACTATACTGAAGTTCTTATCGATGTGTATAGAGATTTCACGTCCGTATCTCTATTGAACAACCTGACGTTGATGGCAATAGAGCACTTTACTATCACACAGAGGTATTGTATCTGTACACTATTCCCACTAGTCTGCCATTTTGCCATAATGAACCTTCACGTTCCCACACAGTCATCTTGTCAAGAAGTGTAGTATTTCTGGTGTCACGGAAGAAGAGCAAATAATGGTGAGCTTTTGCTTTTTGCCACAAACATCTCTAGATACCCTAACAAAAGTACATTCAGCCAAACAAATAATCGAATCAAACGTGGTAATTCTAAAAGGTGTAAGGTCAAGTTACTCAATCCATTTATGAAAGGAAGTGCTCCCTGTTGTTCACGTCAAGATTCAAGATTTAGGAGAGACTGTAGAAAGTAAGACATTTTCATATGGAAAGATTGTCTAGTCCCACGATAAATGGCGTGTGGTAATCAATATCATAGAAGAGAAAATCCTGTCTTATCTTACATTCTTGACAACACCTATCATGTGCGATGAGGAGTCAAAAATAAAACTATACTATGACGCTGAACCATTTGGAAATACAATAGTTCTTTTAAAAAGATTATGGCTTTCGTAATCAAGTAAATATAACATAATAATTACAATATATTAAAATCGAATTCTTTGTGATTAAACCGCTACTCAAAACGATTAGATAACAATGATTATTTTTATTGTCACAATAAGACAATTATTGCGTCCTCCCCTTCTCCCTTTTAAGATTTTTTTTTATATTAGAATGTATATTGCTTCTTCTATATTATTATAAGCTATATTTATTCGATGCGCGAAAAACTGATGAGCATAGCAGCAAACTAAAGACGTTTATCCATCTTATATGTAAATAGAAGACACAATAATATCAATCAAGAGGTTACATTTTAGCGTGCAATGAATAAATATTAGTGAATTACGATATAGAAGACGTTGTTGTATTATTCGACAACCGTGACAAAAAGCATTTAAGATTTTTAGGACATATGAATCAAAATCGATGACGAGATGAGATGCCTACGACCCGTACGACTTAATTTCGTAGGAAATAAAAGATATTACTACCTCTTAGAAGTGTGCAAATGACAAAAACTACAAACTTTAAGAAACTATAAAATGATAAAATATAAGCTTTGATGTAGAGACACTACCACCATTTTTCAAGACAAATGTCAGATAGTCTTACTGTATTATGTAAGAGAAGGCATGTAAATCTCATGCGATCATTTATGATAGTACAAAATCACTTTTACAAACTATAAATGTCTATATAGATCAGAATTTCCAGTGTGCTGAGTGTCGATATGTTTCAACGATCAATTGAAACCGTTGAAACGAATTTCCTTTTGATTTCTGAATGAAAACTGGCAGTATTGTCATCCTAATACTCTGCTCATTGTAATTTGATGACTTTGATGATGATCCAATTACGACTGATTGTCTACAAGTATTTCGAAATATTGAAGCATATACACGATATTATAGACCATCAAAGACATTTGCGAGCAAAGACGTTCCAAGTTTCATTCCAAGTCAAGTGAATTGCGGAAGTTCGCATCCGCTCACACTGCATCAATCCTAGATTTCTTTTTAGTCAAGGACTACAGAGAAAGGGATTTCTTGTGCTGTTGAAGGGATGATGATCACCATCATCATCATCGTCAACAGCAGGCCATATTACTTTTTTTTTCTTGAAGGATCAGATCATTTTCTGATATGGGCGAGTCAATCCACATTCACAGCAACATCAATGACAACACCAGAGAATCTGCGCTACGTTCGACATGCCCGCAGCGTTACTTTCTTTCACGAAAAGCTAGAGTGGTGCACTGAAAACGCTGTGTAGAGGAAATGGAGCAGTGAAGGAGAAAGAAGAGACGACAAAAAAATGTATGTTTGAAGAAGAAAACCAGGACCGACTGACGATAATGTAATGTAATAATGTGAAGCAACCAACATCACATTCTCTAGCTCCTCCGTGTCTCTTTCCCTTAGAAAAGACTACGTTGCGATGATGTCTCCGTATCTAGAGAGAGAGAAAAGAGAAAGCACTACCATGTAAATAGTTTCTCTTTACTTTGAAAATGGGGAAAAGAAATTCAATGACGATGCTGCTTTTCTCTATAATACTTGAATGGTTGGAGCAGTAGTAATCGTAGTGGGTTTGTTTTCCATCTACTATATGTATCAGAAACCCTTATGAATGGAAAACTAAAGACGAAAATTGCGTTGTTGATGACGGCTTTCTCTTGGAGAAATTGGTACGTATTACAGTGTAAAGACAGGATTTTCATATTCCTTTCAGGCAACGGAGGTATTATCTCTCTACATCCGTATCCGCTTTTCATAATGCTTGCAGCTACAGCTACTCCCCAAAAATTCTCTAGCACATCATACAAAAGATTTTTCCAGAAGAAAATACGGTTTTTTCAGTTTTAAAAAGAACTTTTCTCTTCATATCTTTATCTTTATAACATTACTTCAAGGCAAAAACAAAAACAAGCTTGGTGAGCTAGCTGCTAACTTAAACCTAACATAAAATAGGCGGAATGATAGATTCTATACGTCATATATTTTTTTCAGTTAGTTTTAACACTATACATACTCCTTTGTGCAAGAGGGTGTTCCGGATTTTTATATACTCTATTCATCCAACTGCTTTACTTTTTTATACTTTTGCAGCTCCCCACTTGAATCTTTTTTTTTCTCCCAGTTTTGAAAACCAAGCAGAAATAGTAGACAAAGTCTTTGGTTGCCTCGCTCCCAGGGAGTGCGAGAGAGGAAAGAGCTGAATAAGAACTTTCTCTACGTGAGAAATGAAATGCATGAGACGTTGCGGGTACACTATATACTTACTATATATCATTTCTATAATAGTTCATAGCTACCTTACCTCAATCATTGCCCACACACTACTTGTATATTGATCGTCCGTCCTCTTTCCG
>JAANSM010004705.1:0-10984 GCA_036850725.1 Orchesella villosa
GTTTGTCTCTATCTGGTATTTAAACGAAACAATCACACTAAACGCCGGTTCGGAACTTTACTTGACTCAAATTCTTTCCTTTAAGCCCCCTGAAACGAGTAATGACCTGGATAAAGTTATAATTCCAGTACTTCCGTAACGTTTGTCCTTCTCTTTATACATAAGTACAACATAGGTTTGACATTCAACATTAGTAAACTAGCGTTTGGTTGTATGAAGTATGAACAATGAAGCAAGTACATTATCAAGTATCTGATCACTTGGTTTTCTGAAACATCTGGATCTCCTTAAGATCTTACCTTTCTGTCGCCACTGATAAATGATCAATCTAGATCGCTTTAACTTTAGCCAAGAAAGAATTTTGAATAATGATCAACAAGCCTAATAAGATTGGTCAACAATCCTCTGGTGGTGTCTGGAACTCAATCTCAACCCTCAACTTCCTCAAAACTAAAATCTAGTGAAATCATCTGACAGCCAACAAACCGATGTTGTTTACACGTGGAAGTAGCTGCAAAAGCAGATACATAAATACTGTATACCCAAAAACATACAGAGTACAGTAAAGTTAGCCGACAGCCGCAATCTACTTACTTAAATATGCAACAGCCGCAGCCGTATGCTTGAAATATCGGGCCATTTGAATAGCTAAAAGAACTCGATAGTTACCCGAATGTCGTACGCTACAAGTCCTAAAAAAGTTATGTACAAACCTACGTGTGTGGCACGGTCTTATGCACAATCAGAGCAAAATATGGACGAGGCAGATACAAACAACAAAATTCACTTGTGGTAATTTATGTGAGGCATAAGAAGTATTGTAAGAAGATACATAATACATACTATTGACTACAGAGTTAAAGCTCCGGCTGACGTGTGATTCCTTTTTCTTTTTTCTTACTGTCATTGCTAAGGTATGGTGAATTTTGTTGGATGCATTCTGTTTTGAAGTGACAGGTGACATTTCACCAATTCCAAATTTGTAGTTTATCTCTATCAAAACAGAAAACTTCGGTTTCGTGAATCAATTGATAGTAAGATCAACATTTGTATTTATCTTTTAAAGTATATTCAATATTGTATCCTTATTCCGTTATTCATTATTTTACAAACATACTTTATACATTCAACATTAGGTTTTAGCTAAATTTTTTATTTCGGTCGGTCGAAGAAAATTATCACATCATTCTGCTCATCGGGTTCATTTATCACTACCTGGCTTTTCAGGCTGTTGTGAAAACAGGATCGTTGATTCGCCCTCGCCACTCGGTGCATCCTGTCACCTGGAATCAGTAATTAGTTTTGGATTTTGATTCTTTATCGCAGGACAATAGCAACACCAGGAGCAGGCTACAGGGCTACGCAGCTGGCTGTCAGTTGTCTAATCTCCACCGGTTTGAGAATTTAAAGAATATTTCTTACTACCTGCGAAAAGGATGAAGGAGCGTGCAGGTCCAAGTGGTGGGGAGCCACCATGCTACACACTGATTAATTTCCCTTCAGATGTAGAGCAGCCTAGTGAAATGCAGTTAAGAAATGATTTAGGTATGAAGATTTGAACGATTCACACTAAGCTAGCAATAATTATATATTGATTTTCAATTATCATGTTTGAAAGAAAAATGATATCGAAAATTGCAGAGAAGGGAGACATTAAGGTTAAAACTGAAGCTTTGAAGAAAGTAATCTTTCTCATCTTGAATGGCGAGAAATTGCCTGGATTGCTGATGACCGTTATCAGATTCCTTTTACCGTTGCAGGTAATTTTTAATTTGCTTATAACCATTAACCTGTTAAAGGATTATTGAAATTGGCAATGAAATCTTCCATATACCATGTAGCATGAATGCAAGTTAATAAAATTGCATATCTCTGTATGATTCCAGGACCATACCATCAAGAAATTATTATTGATATTTTGGGAAATCGTTCCCAAGACCTCTCCCGATGGAAAACTTTTGCATGAAATGATTTTGGTGTGTGACGCATACCGCAAGGATCTTCAACATCCCAATGAGTTCATTAGAGGCTCAACATTGAGATTTTTGTGCAAGCTCCGTGAACCTGAACTATTGGAACCGTTGATGCCTGCTATCAGGGCTTGCCTAGAACATCGACATGCATATGTCCGAAGAAATGCGATTTTGGCAATTTTCACAATTTACAAGTAAGAAGCTAAGAAAATGTATTAAAATATTCAGGTTGTAAAGTATTATCTATATAACACAACACGATACGATCCGTTTAAAAATCTTGTTTGGACTCTAGGAATTTTGATTTCCTTATTCCTGATGCGCCAGAAGTTGTTGCAACAGTTTTGGAAGTTGAGCAGGATATGGCTACCCGTAGAAACTCATTTTTGATGTTGTTACAAGTTGATCAGAAGCGAGCATTGGATTACCTATCATCTTGTCTAGATCAGATTGGTAATTTCGGTGATATCCTACAACTAGTGATTGTAGAACTTATATACAAGGTACATTTATAATATGAACGAACAAGTATAAGTAATTCTTGGCAAAATTACGATAAAAATGTTTTATGTGTATGTTTATTAATTTTCCTTTGTCAATAGGTATGCCATAACAGTCCGAGCGAAAGGACACGGTTCATCCGCTGTATCTACAATCTTTTGAACTCCAACAGTTCTGCTGTTCGTTATGAGGCGGCTGGTACTCTGGTCACACTTTCGACTGCGCCTTCAGCAGTGAAGGTAAGCTAGACAATATACAGTAATTTGAAGAAATTGTTGATCTCAGCAGTTCTAATAACTAATCGATATAATATTCGATCAACATTTACTTGTAGGCTGCTGCAACTTGCTACATCGAGATAATTGTAAAAGAAAGTGACAACAATGTTAAGTTAATCGTGCTTGAGCGATTGGCTGGCCTTAAAGAAGCATCTACCAACGACAGGGTGTTGGAAGATTTGGTAATGGACATTTTAAGGATCCTTGCGGCTCCGGATTTAGAAGTTCGACGCAAAACGCTGAATCTGGTTTTAGAGCTGCTAACATCAAGGACTGTAACGGAAGCTGTTATCTATTTGCGGAAAGAAGTGGGGCGGACACACAATTCTGTGGAGCATGATGATACTGGCAAGTATCGCCAACTTCTAGTTCGGACACTTCATCAGTGTTGTGTGAAGGTTTGTATTAATTAACATTAAGCAACTTCCTGATTATGGCATACTGCCGATCTATCTATGTGCAAACTAGCCGACATTTAATGTTGTAATGTAACTGAAAGCCAATGTTTGTTCGTGTTTCAGTTTCCTGATGTTGCTCCAAGTATCATTCCTGTTCTCACTGAATTTTTATCGGACACGAATGAGCTAGCAGCTTCAGATGTTCTTCTATTTATGCGAGAAGCAATTCAGAGGTTTCCTCATCTTACCACGATTATAATTGAAAAATTACTTGAAGTATTTCCACAAATGAAGTCCTCAAAGGTGCTACGCTCAGCGATTTGGATTTTGTGTGAGTTTTCATCTTCAAAAGAGGACATTGAAAGTGTTTTGACCCAGATTAAAGCTTGCTTAGATGAGGTAAGCATGTCATAATTTTTAAACTATTAACTTTTATTGTTGATTTACCTGAAAATTTGGCATACCATTTTTTCAGCTACCGCTAACTGATTCAGAATTGAGGAAGGCAGCCGGAAATGAAAGCGAGGAAAGTAAAGACAAAACAGACAACAAACCGCAGGAGAAAAGTGGAGCCTCTGCCAGACTGGTGACATCAGATGGTACATATGCCACCCAGTCAGCATTCTCAATGACACAAACCAAGAAAAAGGTTACAGTTACTAACGTACAAGTATAAAAATTGTGTTGAAAAATTCTTAAAAGAACACGCATGTAAAACTCTATCGAAATATCGTTACAGGAGGATGATATTCCATCTTTAAGAAGGTTTCTTATTGAAGGAGATTTCTTCATTGGTGCAGCCTTATCTTCATCGTTGGCAAAAATGGTTAGGCGATTGTTGGTCCTCAATGGATCCGTTCCACCAGCCATTAAGCACAAAATAACTGCAGAAGCTATGTATATAATGGCTTCAGTATTGAGGTTCGGAACATCAGGCATACCAACGAAAGCAATCACATCCGATGATATTGATAGAATCCAACTGTGTATCCGTGTGTTGGGCGAAAACAATGCAAGGGTCAACAGCATCTACACGGAAGATTGTAGGAAGGCATTGGCTTTAATGTTAGCTGAGCAAGCCGAATTCGAAGCTACACATTCAAAGACAAAAAAGAAGAAGGACGTAGTTGTACAACCAGATGACCCGATTATGTTTGAGCAGTTGATCTCAAAGAACGATATGATCAACGGAGAAGATGTTTTTGAAACCAGTCTGAGCCAAGCCGTAGGGCTTAACCCCAAGAAGGATGATACCGATGTAAGAATAAAATACAGCTGCCAAGTATATTTTGTAGATTTTTAATGTTTTGCATTCACTAATTTAAATAATTTTTCAGTTCTCTTCGTCCAAGCTTAGTAAAGTTACCCAGCTTACAGGTTTCTCAGATCCTGTTTACGCGGAAGCGTACATTAATGTCAATCAGTTTGATATTGTCTTGGATGTACTCCTTGTGAATCAAACAAGTAAGCGATATAATTACAATGTTTTTGTTGAGAAATATTTAGTTTTCATCGCTAAAATTAATTTTGTTTCACGTTTAGCTGATACATTACAAAATTGCACTTTGGAGCTGGCAACTCGTGGAGAGTTGAAACTTGTTGAAAGACCTCAGCCTATTATTTTAGGACCTTCCGACTTCTCTAACATCAGAGCCAGTATCAAAGTGACATCTACTGAAAATGCTTTGATTTTTGGAAACATTGGTGAGAATGATGATTCAGTTTTAGTTGATAAGAATAATATCTAAGCCATTGAATTCCTTAACTAACATAAAATATTACATCTGTTGATTTATGTTAAGTTGTTAAAATAATTTATCTTAAACAGTTTATGATGTCGGTGGAGCAACTTCGGATCGTAATGTTATAATGATGAATGAGATTAGAATCGATATCATGGATTACATTTTACCTGCTTCATGTACTGATGTTGAGTTCAGACAAATGTGGGCTGAGTTTGAATGGGAGAACAAGGTTGGAGTAAGTACTGGAATCATGGACCTTCATGAATATCTTCAATACTTACTAAAGTCTACCAACATGCAATGCCTCACTCCAGAAAAGGTTCGTGGTACATGGGCATGCGTCCCTACTACATTTCGCTTAAAATGCTTTGTAATTGTTTATTCTTTATTCTTCAACTCGAGTATAAGGAGTCATGTTATAACTTATTTTAGGCACTGATGGGAAATTGCGGATTCATGGCTGCCACATTATATGCGAAGTCGATTTTTGGAGAGGATGCACTTGCCAACTTAAGTATTGAAAAGCCTGTTGATACACCCAACGCTCCAGTCTCAGGTCACATCCGCATTCGTGCTAAAAGTCAGGTGTGTATTATGTTTATTCTGCATCATTAAAACATTCTCCGAATTGATTTCGATACAAATTATCATGCATTGCTGCATGCTACCTTCAAAATATAATTTTATTTTGTTGATTTACAGGCTATGGCTTTAAGTCTGGGTGATAAAATAACTCTTTCACAAAAGAAAACTATTACACAGAGTGCTCTTGCTATAAGTGCTGCAGCGAGAGCTGCTGCTGCACCAGTTGCTTCAAGTTCAAGTACAGCCGGAGAAGACTAAGTTATGTTACTGTAGTAGTCCCTATCTAATTGTACTTATCCACTTTGGGTTTTAAAATCATTTTGTCAATTTTGTGAATGAATACCATAAAGAATCTTCGATTGTGTAACTTTTGTTTCACGCATGACGTACATACTATGAGTAATTAATATTGAATTTCCTATGGATTATTTAATATTTGTAGTGCTAAACATAAAGTATATAATAAAGTTAGCTCAAAGCTGTGTGTATAGGTTTAAACGCATTGTGTAGGATTTTGTTAAACATTTCATCTATTCATAGATTCATACCTTATTGCAACATCTTAACATTCTTCTAAACTCAGCCTTTGTATGAGAATTTGAATGAGTTTTACTGATCATTCAATATATAGTTTTCGTCTCTATTTAAGGAGAATTAGATCATGTTTCTTATTTCGATACTTTAAACAAATTCATTATTTATACAAAATACCTTGGCCATAATGAAACTAACTCATAAATTATTTATACAAAATACCTTGGCCATAATGAAACAAATTCATATATTATGCATGATGACTAATACTTTCCACACTTTCCAGTATTTACACAGAACTATTTAAATTACCCGACACCCGCACCCAATCCTACTACTGTAGTTTATATCAAATTATTACCAATCGCCAATACGTATTATCAAAAGCATGGGATTACAAGCATCCCGAATCCCGACAACCTTCTATAACTTCAGAAACTGTAGATACTTTTGTGATCCAAAAAAACTTGCAATTTTTAAGTGCATCTTTTTTGGATCGGGCCAAAATGTAACAAACAACAAACAGAAGTTCCTCGACGGAGATGTTTGCAAATACTTTTGATGTGCTGTCAAATTTACATTTTTTAACGTACACTGCTATCATCAAGCCAAATTTGATTCCTTTTGGCTTCATTCCTGATGTTGCTGACAGCTGAGGGCTATGGCTTGGTAAGTGTCCAGTATTTAAATTGATTGTAGGAGCATTCACAGTGTTGCAAGTGTTGATCTCCAGTTGCATTATGTCATTGTGATTTTTGTTGAAAGAAATGTGGTATTTCAGATTTGTGACTTCAGTTTTCGGTGTGTGCTGGTGCCAGTCTTAAGTGCATGTGTGTGGGTTCTGGGTTAACCTTCCGTCTATAATGACTGACACTTATGGTTTTGAATAACCATTAATAGGTGATATGTATATTTGTTTGTTTACTCCGGAGATTATATTATATTATGAGCAAATAATGGTCTTCTGTTAATATGAGATTAGAAATCAATGCTTAAAGGTCCGCTCACGGTGCTCACTATTTTGTAAATACAGGCAAAACATTTGATTGATTTGATTTTTATTTACCAAAGTCCAGCCCTATATATTATATCATATATAGGCAATAGAAATATTTGTTCAATATATTCAGTCGGACTAATTGTATTAGTATAAAATATATTTTTAAGTATCGGTCACCATACACTGCCTTGCACCTTGTGACTAATTGGATAACAGGATAACTCACCACCTAGAATGTATCAATGCAATGTTGAATGTAGGAATAGGAAATGTTATATGAAAGTATCGGTCACCGTCGCCATACACTGCCTTGCACCTTGTGACTAATTGGATAACAGGATAACTCACCACCTAGAATGTATCAATGCAATGTTGAATGTAGGAATAGGAAATGTTATATGTGGTATGATAACCACTTCGGTTTCGGTCGAGGTCGAGTGTAATAGTTTTTGTACATTTAGCTCTCCTGCTCTTGTTTAGCCTAGCCGTAAGTATTTAGTAGTTTTACAATCTAACTAGATACCAGACACCTGCACCTGGCTGGCACAAGTAGTTATCTGTGATCAGAGTAAGATCAGGATATGGTGTAATATTAATATTACCCTTAGACTCATCATAAGGAATAGAATAATATGCTGAGATCAATACTTTTTTCTCACACATGCACATGTCATAGGGCTATAATATGTAGTAATTTTTGTTTTAAGTTAAAAATTTCAGTATATGTTACTGTATTTTTTCAAAACCAGTTAATAGATCATTAAAACTGACTAAAAGAGAGATGTGGATTTAATGGAAGGAATCGTTCCTTGTCAGTCGACGAAGCAGCAGTGATAACTCAGAACCAGAACCGTCCAATTATATTTCAGAACATTTCTCGAATTAAAAATTTGAGATAAAATGCGAATAGGTCGAATGCAAGCTCCTCCCACTGTCTCGGGTTTCACACGAAGAATATCTTACCATGATGCAGTTCGAAACTTACAATGAGATATTGACGCCTACAAAGCGGATTCCGATGTAAGTTGATTTACCATAAATTAAATAAAGTAAACATTGCTATTTTTTTAAATAATCATTGTTTTTGCCAACCTTAATATAATCTGTTCAAAAACCGATGCTTGAATTTAACGAATAATATGTGTTTTTCTTGTTATAGAAGCATGTCCGGAGCAAACTCTGGTAATAGCAGCGGCAGTATTAATAATAGTTATGAGGCTCATCACCAGCCACTGATGAACCCTATACGCAATCAGTGACAGTAGTAGTGACGAAGAAAGGGATTCATATGATTATCATTCTACGCAACACCACCACCCTATGAACCTTCCTCGGGGTCGAGATGCTCACAATAAATGTTGTAACAATAAACTTTGGTGTGTCCGAGTAAGTCAAAGGTTTAACTTACAATTAAATTACTGTATATGGTATTTATGAATCCTTCAGTAAGGATCGTTAGTGTTAGTCAAAAGTCTGCAATTTTTACTTTTGATTCTAAATTTTCAGGATATTTGTGGGATTATATGTGCGATTTTCACTTGGCTGTTAGTATTGTATGCTGAATTTGTTGTGATGCGCATCATTTTACTACCTAGCTCGTANAATTTTCAGGATATTTGTGGGATTATATGTGCGATTTTCACTTGGCTGTTAGTATTGTATGCTGAATTTGTTGTGATGCGCATCATTTTACTACCTAGCTCGTATCCAGTGTACAGAAATATAAATGCCTTCATATGGCAAACTCTTTCATTATTAGCGTTAATCTCACATTTGCGGACGATGTTTACAGATCCAGTAAGTAGTGTCGCGTATAACGTTTCTCACGTATTCTATTAAAGTACATGAATTGTATTGTGTATGTACCTTTCCAGTAACACTAAACTACGAATTTCAGTAAACTATTACAAATTAATGTTTATATGTTCAGGGTGCAGTACCTCGCGGAAATGCAACTAAAGAAATGATTCAGCAAATGGGATTCAGACAAGGTCAAGTAATCTATAAATAGTCAGAAGTGCTGTAGTATCAAACCTGAACGAGCACATCACTGTTCTGTTTGTCAGAGGTGGGTTGAATAGAATAAGTTGATCCTTGTAGATTCCCTTTATTTAGTCATGATATAAATACAATTATTTCTTTGTCTTTATTCCAGATGTATTCGCAAAATGGACCATCATTGGTAAGTTGTAAGATGTAAGATTAGATTTAGATTGCAGGGGATTCAAATTGTTAAATAATCTTTAATTCATACTTTATTCTTTAAACAGCCCTTGGGTTAATAATTGTGTTGGAGAAAACAATCAAAAGTTTTTTGTATTGTTCACGGTAAGAATCTTAGCCCCAATTGAAAACAATCCTGTGTAATCGAAATCGAGGGTTTCACTTCAGACTTATGTTTTCTGGTTATAGTTTTATATCGCATTGACATCCATACACGCTTTATTTCTTGGGATCAACCACTTCATTATATGTATACAACACGATTGGAAAGAGTGCTCTGCTTTTACACCTCCAGCAACTGTGGTATTTCTCATCTTTTTGATATTTGAAGCGCTGTTGTTTGCTATTTTTACTGCTGTCATGCTCGGATCACAGCTACAAGCTATCTGGAACGACGAAACGGGACGTCCAACCACTCTAATCCAAACGATAAACGAGTATCCAATGCTTATTGAAGTGATTCAAGCAAGCATTTAAAATCTTATTTTTGTTCTTGGTTACTTATAGGGCATTGAACAACTGAAAAAAGAGCAGGCTAGATGGGCGAAAAAATCCAAGTGGAAAAGTTTGCACGCTGTTTTTGGCAGATTTTCTGTTGCATGGTTAAGTCCATTTACAAAACCGCCTTTATCTGCTCGCGAAGAATATTCATACTTACCTGTCTAAAGTTGAAACTCTACAAATTGTGATTAATTTTATAAATGGCTATAATTATCATCGTTACATCTCACTAGGTATAGGGCCCTTCATGTTTATGTTTGTTATATGTTTTTGTTTGTGCGGAAAGTTACTCCGATTTATGATACTCGGGAAATCAGTAGAGATTTACAAAAGATTGTAATTTCATTATTTGAGAGATTATGAAGCGGTTTAAAAATTACGTAAGTTAGCAGATACGTGCTTATTGTTTATAAACTATGTATAAAAGTGCTACTGAATTATTAGTGCTATCATTCTGTTCTGGAATTTTGCAAGGGACCGCCGCACAGATCCCAAGTCACTAGCCTATCGTAAAAAGTAAAGCACTCTAATCTAACCAACCTTCTGGAGGTTAGCATTTCCCCTAAGAAATTTTTGTAGCTTTGTACCCAAAGTATAGATTACAGCTTTAAAGTGTTAGTTTAATTCGGTGAAAGTCAAGGGAAATTGATTTCACTGTATCATGTACAAAAACAACCTGGCCTTCTTTTGCGTAGCATGATTTCTGTTTTACTGTTTACTCAAAGCGATCGCCTTTAAGTTTCTAAATGGAAGCCTTTCGTTTTATTACAACAAAAGACTCAAAGACATTTATTATTATGTGGCTATTAATTTATTTTTGTTAAGTACCATTATCGCATTTGTTACAACTCCTAAATTCCTTAAATTCATGTTAACGTTCATGTTCTATATTCATATTGATCAACCTTAAGTGTCAACAAGCATTCACTTTTAGACTTTTGTTTACTATTTATGATATTTGATGTTGCAGTTCTGATGCCTCTGTCTGAATTGATAATAAATCAAAGACAATTAGGACACTTTTTTTGTTAAAATAGCTGCATCGAATCGTAAAGAATTAATTTATTCGCGCGTACTATACGCAACTTAATTAAGATTAGCTTATGCTGTTATTATTAATAATTTCAGTCCAAGAACCACAAGAACCATAATAATTATATGAATGTATACCTTAATTAATTAATTATTTAAGAGTCAAGAGTGTATTGACTTTCACCGTACACCGTACGAGCTAGAAGAAGCATTA
>JAANSM010004706.1:0-10981 GCA_036850725.1 Orchesella villosa
TAAGCAGACGGGGTATTTTGAGAAATTCATTTTTTAAATGTAACTAAAGCTTAGGTTTTTGGAATGAACCATAAATCTTCCTACGGATGAGAATTTGTTTGGTAGTTACTTTAGTAGTTGTCAAAAACCGTGTGGCAACAATCAAATGAGGTAGATGTTGCGGTTACTTCATTGCAAACGACAATGCTAATGGGAAAATCGTAACAAATGCCTTTTATATGCTTCTTAGTCCCTAAAAGTATGACATAAACTCAGAACTTAGAACTCTTCTATCTGTATTTTTTGCATTGAATACACATACAATAATACATAAATCCATTTGTCTGGTTTCACGGGCAAACGTGAAGGTCCAAGTGAGTTTCAAGAAATCCACAGGGTGCTTTCATTTTCCAAAGGAAACCACTGTCTATCTTTTCGACAAGTAGTCTGAGCGACCACACGAAGAAGCAATTTTATAGGCATATCATTATTAGTATTTATAGCTCATTGTAACGTCATTGATCTCAATCACCTGAGTTCGTTTTTGTATTAGTTTTTTTTTGCATACAAGTCTCACTTGATCAATAGACCTAGGGCAAAAAAATTTATGACGCATGACTCAATTGTTGGTTAGGTATATATACTTACTTTTATGATCATGATATCATGACGTCTGTCCTGTCTGCTGTTGATTATTATGAAAAGGTAAGATGTGCATACAAATTATGCTGGTTATTCTGTACGCTACAGAGATTGATAACAGTGTGAAAATGAAATCAGCGAACTAAAAACTTTTATACTGGTTTGTTTGCAAGGTGTACACAGATTGTGTAAAGATATTCTAAGAATTACAAGAAGTGGACATGTTTTCTGTCAGTTAAAAAACGATATAAATTGATAATGTACTATATATGTATATGTAGTAGTAAAATGTATAAATATACTCATTTACCTTGTGTTGCACTTTTCTTGGAAACTTCAATTAGCGTTGGATGCACTTGAAACATATTATGCTATATAAATTGACCGTTCGTTTTGTCAATCGGTCATATACATTGCTATGTAATAAATACAAACATGATGAGAAGATGACCAAAAACAAGATGCAGTTAATGCAATCAAGTTTTTCAATATGCAATTGTACTTGTAATTAAAAGGAATACATGCGCATAGTTGGATTTTTTTATATTGGTAAGGGTATGGAACATGAAGCAATACTGTAGTCGTTTGTTATGTGTTCAATGCTAAATAGACTACAGTTAGCTTGATGTTTTTAGTGCGCAGCTTTATACCTTACAATACATTATATATAAGTTACAAATTCGTAATATGGTCAACGATTCAATTGTATTTAGCTAAAATCCAAACTATGAAGTAACCAGCTGAAAATTGAACGTGAATATGAAAATAGCACACACACACAATAATACTTTTACTTACTTGTAAAACATCTAAAATTACATGAGAATTTGTCATAATGTTGTTTTACAGAATCAAAGAATCCATTTTTCTTATTTAATGTAAAGGATAAATATTTAATATTAAATTAAGCTTATGAGAAGATAACATTTTTTATTGGATTTATTTTAGCACCTTAAATATCTTTGTATCTCAATTACCTCCATGAACGTCATCAACCACTTCTTCAGTACCATCTTCCGTGGTACTTCTTGGAAACACAAGGGCAATTGCAGCATTACTTGTCCGACTTTCATCCCAAATTACGATTGCAGCAACTT
Source organism: Orchesella villosa (assembly GCA_036850725.1). Classification (NCBI taxonomy): domain Eukaryota; kingdom Metazoa; phylum Arthropoda; class Collembola; order Entomobryomorpha; family Orchesellidae; genus Orchesella; species Orchesella villosa. The sequence continues at coordinate 1,719 of JAANSM010004706.1, forward strand.
CAATAATCATGACATTGTTAGGTCCCACAAACGCCCCATCCGCAACATTGCTCGTGAAGATTATATCCTGCGATGCAGATAAGGTCATGAATTCGAAAGTTGTAACCAACTGATAACGTAGTATGGCTCCATCAGTTGTATTCGCATGAATTCCGAGGTGTACCGTTGTACCTGCTAAAGGCCATGAAGGTAATGATGACTGGTAGATGGCTTTTGTAAACTGAGGATTAGCTGGGCAAGTTGGCCATGGTGTCGTCGGTTCGGGTCTTCCTGTGGTTGTAGTTGTACCTTCAGTTGGACATGACGGACAAGGGTCTTGTGTAGGACAAGGTGTTTGTGTAGGAGGTTCTTGTGTAGTACAAGGTGCAGGTGTAGTAGGACAAAAGCATGGACCTGGAGTAGTAGGACACGTTGGAGGTGGAGGGCAAGAGATTTCAGGAGGGCAAGATGATGGTTCCGTAGTTGGCCTTTCCCAACATTCTGGCCAACATTCTTGACATCTTCCTAGGTCTGGGCAGTAAGGAGCTTCCGTGTGAGGGTAACACTGATCACAACGGTATTGGTCTGGGCAAGATGGCTCAGTGGTTGTATCTTCGGGTGTTGTTGGATAGTCGCAATAACTGCAGCAATAGGAATCACAACATTGTTGATTTGTGTCTGGGTTTTTATGTTTCTCCTGTGGTGGAGCTAGCAAGTTCAACAATTCTGTAACCATTGAATAGAAATTCATAATTACATAAAATATTGTCTGATACATCGTGGTGACTCATGACTGTGCAAGAAACTTTCATAATATAGATATCACTTGATCGTAACATGCCGTGATGTTTTGTCGTTCCATAATACCCCAGCTTAATATAGATTTTAGACGTTGGATTATACTTGTGAAGAGACAGATATTTTTTCCCCAATGCTGAAGTTCAGTTCAGGGAACCGAATACCGAATGCCTGTACAGAAGTTTTCCTCCAACAATAGTGTTTCTCAAACGAACGACGTACTTCATTTCATACCGTTTGCACTTTTAGTTTAGTTTCGATTCGAATGTTGTTGGGAAGAGAAAAATTCTTAAGTACATGAAACTGAACGTATTTCAATTTATTTGGGGAAATCATTAAGCCATAAGATAAAATAGAATCGATTAACTTTACACGAATAATGTCAGAAGCTTAATACTGAAAAAATCATGAGCCTTTTTATACATTAAATTAGTCAACTAGAATACACATCTTAACATACTAGGAATTTTCCTATGTATTTTAATGCTCTCATTTTAGTATTTTGAATTTGGTTTTTCAAATTGTACGTGTATATTTAGATGCAACGTGCAGTGTCAATTGTTGAATGTTATGTCGTTGGCTTCTCTAATAGTTATTTATTACTATTTGACATAAAGTACTTATAGCCTATAGCTTACTGGATGTATCCTTTTTCGTCCTTTTGGCCGCTGTCGTTGCGAGTATCGATAGACCCAGCAACAAGAATATGGTTAACGAAGTAATTTTATTAAATTTCCTCATGATGCTGAAACCCAACTTATGTTAACCTCAAGAAAAAATAAGTAACTGCATACACCAAACAAGTCAAAAACCGACTGTCAAACGTCGAGTAAAATGTCAACATTATTGAATTCAAATGTGTCATAATGTGCCCTAAATATAAAACAATTTCAATCTTTTGATATAACTATCAATTGATGTCAATAAAACAGTCTGGGTTTTTCTTTCAACAATACCATTAAATGTGGTATATGTTTGAATAACCTATAAACTTTGCATGCAAATCATGAAAAATTGTTCCTGTTCCAATTTCACGTTACGTTTATTGATTACGTTAAAAAATGCAAAGCAATGGGTATGACTGGTGTTGGGTGCTATTGGATATGAACAGTTTTTGATGTAGATAAGATTATTTCGGCTCATTTCTATTTATTCGACTGAATATGTTCTGTAGGAAAGCAGGTTTAAAAATTTTATGTGCGAATTTACCCCAAGATTTGTTTTCGTGTTAATATAAACTGAAAATTAGTATTTTCATTTCAATGCGTATATAATGTCTTCGTTCGCAATCACATGATATTTAATCACAAAAAACATTCTTAGATGGACATTTGGGAAGTGACTCATGAATATGTGTTTAATTCTTATCAACTATACTATAAGTTGTAAGTACGTAAGGAAAGTTGTATAAATTTTCACGTGTAATGATTTACTATTGCATACTAAAGTAAACAAAACACATCCCCCGGTTTTTCAATTCCAAAATAAATGATAAATATGACATCAAATAGGCCCCGTATAATATATATATATATATATATATATATACTTTCAATACTTTTATTGGGGAAATCGAAATAAACATGTTGATTTAACATTAATTTCAAGAATGCTCATCTTCACTTGCTGCTTCATCTTCCCTAGTACTTCTGGGAAACACAATGGCAACTGCTGCATTACTTGACCGAGTTTCATCTCCGATAACGAGAGCAGAAACTTCAAAAATCATGACATTATTAGGACCTACAAATGCCCCATCCGCAACATTACTTATGAAGATGATATCCTGCGACGCAGACAAGGTCAAGAATTCAATAGTTGTATCCAACTGATAACGTAGTGGGGCTCCATCGGATGTATTTGCATGAATTCCCAAGCGAACAGTTGTCCCTGCTAAAGGCCAAGATGGTAAAGCCGATTGATAAATAGTTTTAGTAAACTCAGGCTTTGAAAGTCGTTGGGGAGGACAAGTTGGCGGTGGCCATGTAACAGCAGCAGTAGTAGTTTCAGTAGGCCATGAACTAGATTCAGTACGCCATGAACTAGGTTCAGTAGGAGGATTGTAGGTACTACTAACTGGTATCCATGTTGTTGGATCCGTGGGATAAGTATAAGTAGGCTCTGTACCCCATGAAGTAACATCTCCACAATATGGACAACAATAAGAATCACAGTAGCACTGTTTATTAGGTTTGTCCCGTGCGGGTGAGATCACGTCCATTAAGCCTGCGTATTAAAAATAAAATATTGAAACCATGCAGGCCCTGTTAGTAGGATCCAATAAAAATGTAATACGCAACAATAATTGGGATATGTCGTGTGACTGCTTACTGGACGTGTCGTTACTTTCGACTGAGGCAGATGCAATCTCCGTGAAAGTTACTCCCAATAAAAAAAGTAAAACGATAATTTTCCCCTTCTTCATGGTGCTGAATTGAATAATAAATTTGGCTAAATACGTTAAAAGCAAAAGAAAGTGACGATAGCTCAATGCCTTAGCTGAAAATTGTAGAATTATTGTATCACATACAAAAGACACAAGAGGAATAAGTCGAAATGAAAATCAGAAGCTACAATGATTAAACACTATATAGTTACAAACACTAAGTTGACAATACCGAATCTACATGCATTTATTTAAAGAAATGAGTTCATTCATGTTGAAATGAGATTAAGAACAATTGAAAAAATAATGCAGTACTTGGAAGAGATTTGATTCACAACGTATGGTATACGAAAATGACTTGTTCAATCAGTAGATAAGCTCTTCAATAATATGTCAAAGCATCGCATTTTATTGAATACAATCCATATCAAATGTCCCTGAACGAGTTCCTGCGAAACGGGTCAGCATCAGCAAACGTTTTTACCTTTGCAGGTGTGGTGTGAGTCCGTTCTCATTGATAAGCCGTTGTTACCATGATTTAGCACACACATAAATCAATACAACAAATAAATTTTATTAAAATTTTACTGTGATAATAAAATGATGACTGATGACGTTTCTGAATTGTTAAATATAAATTATGCTAAAGAATACCATAGGTCATAAATGATGTAGAAGGCATCTCAAAATTTCTAGTACTAATATAAATGTAACACCAGCTCTATTTATTTCCCAGTGGAATGGAAACCTCGGCAGTTAAAAGGCTGGATTAGAAAGGCTCCTACAAAATGACCACCGAAGGAGTAGATCCCAATACTCTATTTCCTGCACCATCTTCAACTGATAATAATGGCATTCCTCAGCGAATGTCCGCCGCATCAACTTCTACAAGCATTTTCCTACGGACAGGTATACAATTTTGTAGTGTGAAAAGTGTCAAAATACTCAAAGAGATTGAAACAAAATACAAATTGCATTTACTTTTTAAAGGCTTTGCACCACCAGAGCTGGAGCAATTGCAGTCAACAAAAATGATTGTGATTAGGAGATCACCTGATGATAAGCGTTTACGTATGAACAGTCAAATTAAGTTAATTTAAGCCTCATTCGAAAATCTTCAGAAATCTTTAAAACTTTTATTACAATGTAGCAAAGGAGGCTAGACAAAAACATTTCAAGTATGATTTGTCTAAAGAGGACGGAACTAGGTTGTTTATGGCACTCGAGCAGTCTAATCGACTAAGCCGATTTTTATTCCAGAATCGAAGACCTTGTAAAATTTTCATTGTTAATACACGTAGGGATGTTGTGCTCAAAGTTAGATAAGCCATGTACATGCTGTTTCTGTTGCTGGAATGGAGTTTGCTGCAACGTTGGTTAAAAAATAATCAATTTGACACTTGTTTTTGTGTATACTTTGTTAAAATAGTCAATTTCTCTAAGCTCATAATAATTATCTCTAGAAAGTTTTAGTATACTCTGGGATCGATCGTTTTTTGGGTGAAATCCAACAAGACTTTTGTTCCATGATTAAAACTGGCTTTACCGCTCGGAATGGAAATGGAGTTAAAGTTTTGCATATAACTGGGCCAATGTGCTGTACATCTTGCTGTGATGTAAATTGAAGCATAGGAAATATTCAAGTATTTCATCTTTATGAAACTACATGTAATTTTTTNAGCATAGGAAATATTCAAGTATTTCATCTTTATGAAACTACATGTAATTTTTTATGTTTGATCACTTTGATACAGCCTCAGTTTAGAGTTTTCCTCACGGACGGTACGTTCATAGGCCACATTCATAAAGGTATGGTTCATGATGCAGGAGGGAAAGTGCCCTACTTGAAAGATAAGAACTTTGGAGCATCATTTTTGGAGGATGTCGATGTTGCCATAAAATGTATGCAAAAAACTTTTTTTAATTGAATTAAAATATTAGTAAAGCTTTAAGTCAACTAATGCATCTTATATTTATGTATGTATCTAGCATTGATACTAGCCACAGCATTTTTAATTGTAAGTTGACATACAAAACTTTTTGTATGCAATTACTTTAAGCAAAATCTCTACTTCAAATGTGTTTCTGTTTTAGGATCTTCTTTACTACAAACTGGGCCCCACGTATACAAAAAATTCGGTAGATCTTAGTGACAACGTGGACCAGCCCAAGATCGACACTGAAGGTAGATATTAGTGACAACGTGGACCAGCCCAAGATCGACACTGAAACTCCAGTATTGGTCACTAATGAAGTTGATATGACTGCCGACATAGACATAGATAAAGTCGTAGAATAATACTTTATATGCATCTGACCAGATATATTATTCTATGACATAAATGATAAAGTCACTTAAATTCTCAATTCAAAAATTTGGTTTGTTTTGTTCGAAACTTAAAATATCTCATTCTTCAGGTTTCTGAAAATATGTATAAAATATCATTATCTCGTAGAGTTATCATACCCGTAATCCAAAGGAGCATGAATCGACCTTCAACTTTTTGTGTTTTAGTATTGAAGTCAAGACATGTTTTATTTCACAGAAGTTGGAAGTATCATTTCAATGTTAATTTAACACCCGGCTGTGTTGAGAGCTATTAAGCAGAGTAAATGATGAATGTTCTACTACGTTTATCAATATCATTAGCGATGAATTAAGAGCTCTGTTCTTTAATACGAAAGCTTAAAAATTGATATATTGTATAAAGCACAATATTAATCTATCTACATGCAATGTGTATGTAAGCATATGTGTAAATGTATAATTATATAGAAGGATTTTCATCGACACAAACCAACTCCTACATAAGCAGATAAAATGACCTTGAACTACCAAGCAGCAACAGCAGAATCTATATATGAATGTTGCATGGAAGATTCTCCATAATAACACAAGGATTATGTAAAGTATGTGCACACATTGACAGTCCAATCCAATTCCAGTTCACTTCAAGTAGATGCGATAAGGGTTGTCATTTTGTTTTTCAAACGAAGTATCAAAATCTTCATTTTGTAGCGGAGCTCTATATTGTAAGAGTTAAAATTAGTCAAAACCCTTTTGCAAAATGAGCAAATATAAGTTAATTTACTTCAATCTGAGGGTGCTTGGTGAGCCGATTCGGTTTATGTTCGATTATGTAGGCGTTCCGTTTCAAGATGTAAGGATTGATCGAGATAAAGAATGGGCAGGTTTGAAGCATTGTAAGTTCAAAATATAAAATACCGTAAACGGTATACCTACGTAAGAGGTGCAGGCAGGCTTTCCGGTTGAAATGGGTTGACAGAATTCTGATCGTGAATTCGATTAATTTATATTTAGCAACAGGATGGGGAAAATTACCAATATTGGAAATCGACGGAAAGCAACAAATTTGCCAGTCACATGCTATTGCCAAATATATCGCTAGAAAGTACAATTTGGATGGGACAAACGAATTTGAGTCGGCCAAATGTGATGAATATGTTGGAGTTGCCACTGACCTGAGATTGGGTAAAAACCTATGCCAAATATGTTTCATATGCTTCTATTTTATTATCTGCACTTTCTGTCTTTTCTGAATTTCGTAATGTTGAGTACTATGCATTTATTATAGAATGGAGAAGATATTGGTTCGAGCAGGACCCAACCAAGAAGCAGCAAATCAAGGAAGAATTCCTGAATACTATCGCACCCAGCTACTTAAGCAAGTACAGTAAGGTATTGGAAGACAATGGAGGAAAGTATCTGGTGGGCTCGAGCTTAACATGGGCTGACTTCTTTTTGACGGTCTTCTTTGAACTGTTTGAAGACACTGTGGACAAAAATATTCTTGACCCATATCCAATTCTACAGCAGTACAAAACCAACATTTTCTCTATTCCGCAAGTCAAAAAGTGTATTGAGAACAGACCACCTTACAAAATTTAAGGAACTGAGAACGTCAACGAACTGAAATTGGATACAAATCCTTACTTAAAAGCCAAAAATTTAATGACATGACCAATAACGCATTTTATTGACAAATAAATTTTTATTTAAATTTGCATTTCAATAAAATAAACTGTAAACAATAAATGTGCAAACCTTATAAAATACTGACTTGATCATATAATGGCAACAAACGTTCATATGTTTCTTAAAAATGGGCACACATCTGAATATTTTTTTCTAGTTTCGGATTTCGAACCATGATTATTCATGGATAATATAGTCATCGATATTAAAAGCTTATTAACAATAACTAAATAATATAGCTGAAAACTAGCTATGTTATAAGTATATACATTAGATAGCTTACAAACTGCTCTCACATTTTTATATTCCTTTTTAGCTCTGTAAATATTATTCAATATTGCAAAATTGCAGTTTTGGTCTGACCAAAAAGTGGTCTATATTTTTCTCAAATCAAAGCATTATATCAATTCTTCAGGTTATTCAGATTTCATAACACGCAAAACTAAGCGTAAAAATTATTGTAAAACGTAGCAAAAAGTAGTTGTACTAGGGAAAGACAAAATAATTTCGCGCTGATTTGAGATTTCTGATATTGGCAGATAGGATTGAGGATAAGAATTATCTAAGAATACATTTTATACTTTTGAAATATGCATCACGCATTTATATAGTTTAGCAAGTAGCGCTAAGTTGTGTAAATGGCAGAATTGGCTTTGAAACAAACGGAGTAAATATAATAAACTTATTTTGAAAAAGGATAACCAGGTTCGCATAACATTTTAGGCAGAACGGCCAACAGATTTTGAAATGTCTACACCAGTAATTGTAGACACCAATTGTGGCATTCGCAACACTGTTTCAAGAATTTCAGTGGTAAGACGAGCGGCACCTATTTCACCTCCAGTGCTGATCATGTTAATCCTCTTGGCTTGTGTGAGTGGAGCTGCAACCTCGGCGGCGATCTTATAAAATGTGAGAAAAAAACAATTTAGAAGATGCTCACAATGTTTGTTAAAATAATTGAAAGTTACAAATTGTATAAATATGTTATACCTTTGGTAATGCCTCCAGTAACATTTCTGTAACGGCAGCGTCCTTGTAAAGCTTATAAGCTTCAGCTTTCCTTGCCAATTTCTCAGCTTCTGCCTTTCCTTTTGCTTCAAGTGAAAAGGCCTCTGCGTCTCCTTTAATACGAATTGCTTCAGATTCTGCCTCAGCCTCCAATATAACTCTGTTCCTGTGTGCTTCAGCAATCTTCTCAAGGCTGTGTACAAAACAATCATTTTGGTATTAGCGTCATGCAAGGGTGCCTTTCGTGATCAAATGATATTAGCTATATACATAGCTTATATATATACAACACAAATGATTCTTTGCGTAAGTAACCCAATGTAATTATAAAATCTCACCGATATTTTTCTGCTTCCGCTGGCCGTCTGATGACTGCATCTAGCTCTTTTTGCTTACGTTGTATTTCCTGTTCCTGAATCGAGATTTCCTGCTGCCTTTCAACCACTTTGATTTGCATCTGCTCTTCGACAATTCTTTGTTTTGTTTTTGCAACTTGCAATGCGTAAGCTAATTCAGCTTCAGCTTTCTGAAATTGATAAAATAAATTTGTAAATGATGTCCGCTCAAAATTAAGCTACATATATATGTGTATATCTAGCTGTATATATTCTGCAAAGATAAATTCGAAAATATAATTAACATTACGGTAATTATATGGAAACTACCTTTGTATTAACTTCCAGATCATAAGCAGCTTTCTTCAATTCGAAATCTCGCTTTGCTTTGGCAATCTCTGTGTCATTAGAATATTTGGCTGCCATTCGTTCCTCCTCAGCAATCGCTTCTTTAATCGTTGAATCCCTTTGCGCTTCCGCTTCACCAATCCTAGCATCTCGCTTCACTTCCGCTGTTCGAGCCATACCAAGAGCTTGAAGGTAGCCCTGTTAATGTTATACAGTTCATTCGATATAAGTAATTTTAATTGGTTGGTTCATAATTTTGTGCGTTATTAAATGGAATACAGAAAAAGTTTTTTTTTTACATTATCATCTCGAATGTCCCTCAAAGTGTATGAAATCACGGTGATGCCCATGTTCATTAAATCCGCGGATGCAACCTCGTACACATTTTTGCTGAATTTTTTCCTGTCTT
>JAANSM010004707.1:0-10980 GCA_036850725.1 Orchesella villosa
ATTTCAGAATCAGTGGACTTTCTCCCCATTTCAACGTTGTTAGCCGTACGAGCAACGCCTGAAACACAAAATTTTCAAGTGACTTTAAAAATGCACATTATGTCCTGTCCTGACACTATATATCATACACTATACTCTAATTTATTAAAAATATCTCACCCTTTCTCTCGACCCGTTTCGGTTCCGGGGTAGGAGATTTTTCGGAATCAGAGGGAAGCTTTCTCACAAATTTCACGTTTGCTCCTTGAGCAAAGCCTGAAATAAAACAATAAAATTCAAACGATTTTAGAACTATGCATGATACTCTATATCCTATAATTTATAACAAATTAAATAAAAATGTTTTTACCCTTTCTGGGTATGGACTCTGCCATTTCTTCGTCAGCAGACTCGACCACATTTTGTCGCAAAGTACTTTCCTGTCTTACTCTTTGAGATAAGCCTAAAAGAGTCAAAGACTTATTAAACGCTCAACCAATCTGAAAACTATTGAGTACTTCCTCCACTATATCACAAATAATTCTGTCGCTTAATAATTTTTTCTTACGTTTTCCCTTCCTCCACCTTGGTGCTGGCTTGGTAATTCGACCAGCAGAAACGACCTCCCTTTTTACAGTCTGTGGAGCTTTTGCTCTTAGAGGTAAGCCTAAAAAAATAACCACTCAACCAATTTGACACCATGCACTTTTACCAACAGCAAACCAATTCCTGAATTGTACTTACTCTTACGTGCTTCTTCCTTTATCTTCTTCCTTCCTATGGGCGTAACATCAGGGACGTCCTCATTTTCCACCAATCGATTCCGAATGATTGCTTCTCGAGAGAAATGGAGCAAACAATAAAGTTCAGTTAATTTTAAAACTGAAATATTTCTTACTTCTTGTTTTCCACACCGAACCTATCAAAAAAATGTTTTGAAGAAATATTCTTACTTATGTTTTCACCCCGTCTCCGTTGAGGTTGCGGATTTTCTCTGTCACCGACAGCAGGAGTATCAAATTGCAAAGTCGTCCGAGGCTTTTTTGGCTCTAAAACCAAGAAGTTAATGTTAAATTGTTTTTAGACTGTACATTACATTGCTAATAACATCAAACGGGAACCCAATAGTGAATAGCCAATAGTCAACTGTCAACAGTGAATAGTTCAGCTTATTTCGTAAAAAAAAGATCTTACTCCCAAAGCTGAACATGGAATTTCTTGCATCTTCCCGTTTCACGGATCCAATCGGCCTGTTTTGAATGTCCAGGTAAGAATAAGAAAGCTGAGAACGTCTCGACGACCCAGAGGGCGTAGATTTGATGTCCTCTTCATCAGTGAGGCTGTCATCGGTTTCAAACAATCGCTTGTTACCAGTGGCGTGTCTTGTATCTCTGGTTGAGCCTACAGAATCGTTACCCCTTGTAGATCTATTTCTAGACACCGATCCACCATACCTTCTCGAGGACATTTTGCCCTTTAAATTTTAAAATGTCAACAGAAATAAATTTCCAACAAATTATCACCACAGTTTATTGTTTATAATGGAACTATCCTTTTCTCCTTCACTTAAAACTTTAACAGGGAATTAAACTATCACATAACATAATAAACAATCTCACTTTGCTTTACTGTCCCTTCGACTTAATAAAAAAACAAGCCCTTAACATGAGCATTGTTTTAAATGATGTTGATTGTGCTTACTAGGATAACGCATAGGGAAGTGAGCCAAAATCACAAAGTACAAAAAACCTTCTTAACTCACTCCACCAACTACTCTATGGTTGACAACCACAACAGTCAAGTTCTAACTTGAGTTGTGTTCAGCTCCTTTTTCTGTCATTTAACAATACATATGCAACGTAAATATACGGCACTGTATCTGTACAAAAAACAAAGAAGGGATGGGACACGAATCCCTTGTTCTTCTTGCTTTGAGCTTGTCTACAGACAACAGATGCAGTACACGTAATACTCGATACGAGCGTAAAATTGTTTTGTATATGTAGATAATAATCGTGTGTGGTCTCCCTGTCTCCTCCAACTGACAACACACCAGCGCCGAGCATTGTCTATCGCCTCACCATACTACATCCATTCATCTACCTCCATGCACCGAGCTATTTGGTCTGAACCCGAAGCATAAGCCAAGCTACATTCTATTATTGAACCATTTGAACCTCTTCTTTTTCCCAAAGCATATATACAAACAACATAGTCCTTCATAAAAATATACTGTCCCTACCACAATGCAATGCTTGTATACATGGAATATATCAGGATGTGCTGTTACCTTCTCGAAAGTACCATAATATTTCGAATGTAATACATGGTTATGGTTACCAACAACTGGGCACTACAGACTCCTGTGCGACAGCTGATAATACATTGATTTGAGATGGAAATACGGACGAGCAAGCGGACGAAATAACTTTTTACTCCCGATCATAACAAAAAGTAGCTGATTAACTAGTTTCAATAAAACATTGAACATAAAACATCAAACATTTCAATCAAATGTAATGACTGGCTAAATTATGGAATGATGTCAAAATAACAACAATTATATATGCTTAAGTTCATTTTTGTATTTATAAAGCATTGGAGGGACGGACGGACTATATTAAACGTTTTATAAAGATCCCTTGGTCACAGGAATCCTTGTGCTCTGCAATGTATACAGCCTTGATGTTGATGCTGATGATGATGACAGGAATGAGCAATATATAGGGAAAAGCCTGGCTGGTCTAAGCAGGCTTCACCACTTGGCACTTGGAGCTAGCAACATACAATTTTACCTTGGAATGGCATCTCTATTCAAATTTTTTTTTTGCTTGAACATTGAAGCTGATGCTAACCTTTGGTTTGCAAAGAAGGAGGTAAGCAATACATAATATAACACACATGCAAAAATACGAATAGTCGAATAGTATACTTACCTTTTAGGATTTATATGCGTGTATCTCTATTTCTCTTTAACTCTCTCGCCTCCACTCTATGTAACTTTCCTTCCCCTTTGCTTTGCTGAATCATTCTCATATTATTCGTCAAAACAGCTTCAGCAATCGTTATCTTGTACTTGCTTAGTAGTCGTCGTAATCGTCGTCACTCTCTGAATAACAGAGGCTGAGCAAAAAACTGTAAACAAAAAAAGGGAGCATCTTCGTTCTTTTAGAAAGAGAGAGAGAGAGAGAGAGCTTCATTGCACGTACTTTTTACAGTTTTGTTTGCCTACCCTCGTCATCTACTGACTTGCATTTTTAACGTGATTTGTTGCCTCAACACTACTCTATTTCAGTTAGCTCTCAGTTGTTAAAAATCCAGAGGCCATTAACAAATACAAAACATTTTAATAAAGGGTTGTTTGTGGGAAAGGTTCGTTGTATAGTTGTCCTTATCCTCCCTCCTCTCTCTTTATTACGTTCAATTAGTTATATATTTTGGGAGGATTGGGTTTGAATTCGTAAGTGATCTCATTAGACCTCCATTTAATTGATTCGATATACATACAAGCACATTGTTGCTGTGTATTATTGAATGCGAGGTCATATTATACTTCCTGATTAGGTACGTAACTGTCTTTTTAATAGCGTAAGTTCTAGTATAGAACATTTTATCAGTACGTCAGGGTCACAACTGCTTCCAGGTTTTCGCAAATTAGTAATAGAAATTGGTTTCGGATTGAAAAAGATGACGTAATGAGATTTGAGAATTTACATAGCTACGAAACGATTGACTATCTCAGTTCTCATAAGTTTGATTGGGGCACTGTAATATTCATATTAGATTAGAGCATTTCACTCTTGTTACTATGTAATTCTATCCCTCTTGCCTTGGAAACTAATAAGTATATTGACCTAATTTATATTGTAAGCAGAATTTAGCAAGTTGTGTCCAAATATATGTCGAAATATAACGTTTAGCAACAACGTAATATGACATATACTTGATGTGAATCTGAGTCTTAGAAGAACTGAGTGCTACTTTCAACTTACGACATATTGTGCAAAATTTAGAACAAGAATTACCAAATTAAATCTTTGCTTTGCAGATGCAGTTGGACGGAAGTTACCACCGTTAATGCACACCAAAGAAGCTTTGACGACCTCGACTACTCAAACAGTTCTTCAGTTTTACGCTTGAATTAGTGCTAAAATATATTTAGATCACCACAATATTCCAGATAAAGTGGCTCATTTTCCGTCCTCCATTCTTTTGCGTACTCGTTTCCACTCATTGTCAGTGGTTCAGTTTCGTGACGCTCCGCAAAACCTGTGATTTGTAAACTACTGATTCGAAACTTACTTAATTGAAACTCAAAGGTTTATTAGTTAAGAAAGAAGGTAAAAATGAGACATTCGTTTAAACATTGTAAAAAGTAATGAAAAATTAGATATTTTAGAACTAGAAACTAATTAAAATCATGTCATGCTTTTGTACAGGACAAAGGTGTAGCATATTTCACGATTCAAGCTACAACCAGACCGGTCAAGAAGTGAAATCGTAATATTTGGGCTTTCTAGAAACTTGGTGGGCAGCGAGAACAAAGATGTCGACGCCAGCACGACGCAGACTGATGAGAGATTTCAAGAAGTTACAAGAAGGTAAGATCAGCTCATATGAAATTGAAACAAATGTATGTGAGCATGTAAAAAAAGCAGAAACTCTAATGAGGTATTTCAACTACAATTTCTTGTCTTTTGCAGATCCTCCATCTGGCGTTTCTGGAGCACCTACTGATAACAACATTATGCTCTGGCATGCCATTATTTTTGGGTAAGTATTCAATTCATAATACATAACTTGATCGCGTATTAACTTCCATGGATGAAACATAGATTTAAATTATGCATTTCTTAAATTTTAGACCACATGACACACCATTCGAAGATGGCACTTTCAAATTGACCATTGAGTTTAGTGAGGAATATCCAAATAAGCCACCAACGGTGCGATTCCTATCAAAAATGTTTCATCCAAATGTGTACGCTGATGGAGGAATTTGCCTCGACATTCTCCAGAACCGATGGTCTCCAACTTATGACGTGTCTGCTATTCTTACTTCAATTCAAGTATGATTCAAACTCACATTACCCTTCACCCTTTTACGATTTGAGCATAGGTATAAGTACCTTTAATTAACCTTCGCCTTAAATTGCTTTTTTAAATTCCAGTCTCTACTAAGCGATCCCAATCCCAACTCTCCAGCCAACTCCATGGCTGCTCAGCTGTACAAAGAAAATCGCCGAGAATATGAGAAGCGTGTGAAGGCTTGTGTGGAGCAATCATGGGCTGACTAGATAAGAGAAGCTCTCAGAAACAAATAAAAACTGACCCTTAATTAAAACACATCCTAAAACCTGAAACCTTCATCATCAAAATCTCAAGGAGCAACCAATCCAACGCAACACAAGAAAGGAAAGGAATATTATGCAACTACATAAATGTATTAGATTGTGGAACGTAAAAACACGTAACGTATATGTATGCTGAAACTTAAATTTAAATGTCCCATCAAACATACATAATATACTAGGTCGGTTTTGATAAAAACAAACAAGATATAGGAAACAATCGCTCAGTGGTACTATTTCATAGAGAGAAAGAAGAAAGATGTAAAAAAAAGAAACAAGATGTTCACAAAAATGAAAACCACAAAAATGTGGTTGTGAATATATATATTATGTATGTTATTATTATAATAATATGTAAGATCATGTAAGTATTGTACTTGTTCAAATCCCAAAATTTCTCATGTGATTAACGTTTTGATGTTTGAAAAGAAACAAACCCCAAAAAAATATTTAGGTGAAAAAAATTACAGGTAGCGAAAATACGGCATAATATGTAAAACGTCTGTATCCTTATTGAAATTCGCTTTCTTTCTAATTTCGAACGCCATAAAGAGACAAAGCATAATTACATGTAGTATTGTGTGAATCTCTTGTCAGTAGCTAAGCCGTGTGCCAATACCATAAAAACGTTGTCAGGTTTTTTGTTTGTTTGAGTTAAAGAAATTGCGAAGATGAAATCATGAGAAAAAGATTTTTATACAGAACCGATCCGAATGTAAATGATAGTTTTTCAATGAGATCGGTTGGAATTAATGTGATTGTCATGATGATTTTGATGAATGAAATGAGAATTTTTATTCATTCTTGTTAATTCACCATTCTTTTCCATTGTTTAAGGGAAACGCAGTTGTTGCAATAGTTTCAAAAAAGGGAGCAGAATATATTATTCAGTATCATTGTAAAGAAATGTATCTACGTTCATTGATGATGATCATGATGATTCTACTCTTCACAACAGTGTATTTTTAGTATTTGTAAAGTGTCACCGAGTATATTAATTAATTAGTTTATGTTGTCGTCAAGGTGTGCATCCATAAACTCGCTCGGTAATAATGTCGTTTTTAAGCTTAATAGTAGATTGTTGTTAGTTAGTCGCTAGTGTTGGAATGAACTGTATATTTAATACAAAAGTTAAAGTGAAAAGCAGCAAAAGTTGTTAAAACATCGGTATATTTGTGTAGAGGAAGCGAATGTATGTTAACTTGGTCTGCGTGTACCAAGAAATTCTAATGTAAGTAAAAGTGTGTACTGTACACCTAAACATAATATAATATGTGTATATTATGCAGTGATTATGATGATGTTGATGACGATAGTGGCACGAATGATCGGTATAGTTGAGACGGTACATATAGAAAACGATATGTCTATATTATAATGTATGTTGTATTGTAATTGTATAACAAAAATCCTATTATTGTAAAAAAAACCTTATACATTAATGTATTTTAGACAGTAAGTCCTAGTCAACCTTCTAAGCCACGCCACACAGCTCCAAGTTGGAATGAAAAATAAAATGTGTAATAAAAAAGTTAAAATCAAATATGAAACTGGAATGGATGGATGGGGATTTGTTAATTTTTCTTAGAAGGATGCTTACATTCAGGCACGGTTTAAGTAATCATAGAAACAATCAACAATCTTTATTTCTCAGACAGGAAAAAGAAAAATTATAATGGAATACAGTCTCATTATTTTCAGCAAATTACTTCAATTGGGCTCCCAACTCCAATAGGTAGCTAACAAACAGTTTGGTCTGGATGAATAAAAAAGCATGAATTAGATTGATTAAGAATTATACTGAAATTTCTTTATGTATACTAAGGTATGTTGTATATGGAAAATATTATGCTTACCCCTTCAATGTAGTTGCGCTTGCTTATCTTCTCATTCTGAGAGTGTGCACCGTCGTCAGATTGTCCCATTGGGAGAAGCATCACGTTCTTTCCAGTAACCTCTTGGAAGGTAATTGTAATTGGAATGGAGCCACCCTCTCTGGTCAAAATTGGTTTGACTCCATACACTTGCTCAGTTGCTGTAGCAGCAGCAACATAATTTGGATGAGCATGATCAGCCACCCATGGCTTTCCTCCGTGACCCATTGACACCTTAATCAACAAACAATGGCATTTTAATGCAACTCGGCTATTAAAACATTGATTGACTAGAATTTCCAGCCTACAAAAATTGTATGCTATAATTCACTAGGTTATATAGGGGCAAGGTGCAACTCACATCAATTGCTATCTCAGAATACGTTGTTTCGTAACACAAAAATCTACTGTCAATTCTATTCCGTTGCTCTTCGCGACAGTGCAAAGTGCGTTGGACATATCAATTGCGGAAAAATTCGACAGGATGTTCTTGTTTTACGAAGAAGAGTTTACTGAGATAATCATGATGAGGTGAGTTGCCCTATAGTTTGCAAGTCAAATAATCCCTAGTTACGTATACTGTGGGGAAAATTAACAAAATCAGTATAACCGCTAATATGTAAAAAGAATTGCAGCCTTGCCCGAAATACAAAATACATTACAGGACCAGTAGGCATAATACTCTTTATACGGCATATCATATGCCACAATAGATAAGCATGCGCAGGAATTCCTAACAATTACTTAATGCTTTTGCTACCATTCACATTAAAAAACAATGGATAAAACGATGAACAGGAGCGACAGATGAAATGCCGAACAGAAACAACAGATAAATAAAATGATAGAGAAACGATAGGTTAATCCACTAGCAACCAACTTACAGTAAGCTTGTTTGGTGAGCCACGTTCAGCCCACTTCTTTTCCAAATACTCCTTCACAATTTTTCCAATCTTATCCGGATGCTGGTTTGGAACCAGTCGAATGGAAAACTTGCCAATGACCTTACGAGGAATCACAGTCTTTGCTCCAGGGTCAGAGAAAGCACCTTCAATTCCGTGGACGGAAAGAGCTGGGTTTCTCCACCGAGACATTAAAGTTGTTTTCTATTAAGAAAAAAGCAAGTCATAAATTTAAAAATTACTACTTTCAAATAGTTGTATGAGCTACAGTAACAGGTGGTTGGCTACCTTGCAGGTTGGACTGGTTAGTCCTCGAATACCACAGTCCTTCTTGAATTCACCTAAATCAAAGTCAATCTCATCATAGAGCTTGCTTTCCGCATCAGTTAGCTTGAGAACGTCATCCAAAATCCCAGGAATCAAGATCGTTCCCTTCACATCAACGAGCTGGTTCAACAGCCAAATCAAATCAGGAAGAGCTTCATGCCTAAAAGAACACAAAATAGATACTTAAATAATACTCCATGCACATAAGGTTAGTCATTATGCAAAGCTAATTATAATTATGATGTCTCACACTGCTCCACCGAACACACCACTATGAAGGTCCTTAGTTCCACACTCAACCTCCACCATAAAATAACTCAAACCTCTGAGCCCATAGGTCAAACACGGAGTTTGAGTTCCAAGCCAATAGTTATCGGAAATAGTGACGGCATCAATATCACTGAGAAACGTGTCCTTAAGGGAGATCAGCAGCTCCTCAAGTCCTTCCGAGCCGCACTCCTCCATGCACTCAAAGACAGCCTTGATGTTCACCGGGATGTCAACTCCACTCTTTTGGAATGCCTCTACAGCATGAACCCATCCCAAAACGGGTCCCTTATCATCAGTAGAGCCACGTCCATACAAGTTTCCTTTATCCTCCGTCAGTTTAAATGGCTCGTAGTCCCAGCCATCACTCGTCTTAGCGGGCTGCACATCCAAGTGACCATAAATGAGCAAGGTCTTCTTGCTTGGGTCCTTTCCAAGAGTTGCCAGCAAAATTGGAGGGAGTTGCATAGTCTTCCCTTCCACCTCATGATTTGCTTGTTGACGAATTTCAGTCTCGAAACCGAGTGCCTTCAGCTTTCCTTCGGTCCAATCCACCATGCGAACGCAGTCTTTTCGGGTATCCGCCCAGCATGACACGGAGGGGATCTCAACAGCTTCCCTCAATGTGTCAACGAATTTGGACTGATTGTCCTCGATGTACCTGAGAAAGATATATTTAGTACATTATAAATAGAAAGAAATAAATAGATTGGAAAATTATACTAAATTATTTAAAATAATTAAAAATCAATTATGACTTACTTGCAAAGCTTAGCACGAGTTTGTTCAGCCATTTTACTTTGAAATGGAAACCTTTCAAGCAATCAGAAACAGAAATTTAAACTCCAAATTGCAACTCTGACAGATAAGAGACACTTTTGTCAACCCAACTCTTTTGATGAATCTCAAGTGGAGAATGAAATGGGAAAGCGAATACTGGTGTATGATTGTCTATACTTATGTAAAAGCGCAAGTGTAATGCTGGAACTAAAGCTAAAGGATTCTGAAAGATGACATGTTCACTCACATCCTCATCAATTCCATTCAGTTAGTGTTTAACCAATGCCATGATATGATAATAGATGCTGTTTATCAAATACGTTTTGTTCGAGGAAACAACAAAACCATTCAATTCAACTTTGATCGACTTGATAGAGAAGTAAGTGACTCATAAAATATACATGCATGAGCTCCATCGGCAACACGGCAACTGTTAATGCTGGTTGTCATCAAGGAATATATCCATCCACAAGTACAAGTGATAGCGAGACCAATAAATACCAAATTATGACTCAAGTTCTACACTTCATTCAGGAAGTACCTAAAATCTAGATAATCTACATTCGAGCTTATTAAACAATTCGTTTTGGTAGTAAAAACAATGCAAATGAAGAATACAGAGATAAATTTGACATAGAACTTGAATGAACGTTATTTATACATTGCTGCTTGTAATGAATAGTGCAACAGTAAATATAATTATTATGGAAACATTGAATTTGAATCATCCGTATTTTTCCATTAACTATTTAGTCAATGGGACTTTGTTCTAGCCTTGTGACTTATCGCTATTATGCAAATTATAATTAAGATTTTGAGTGCTCGTACAAGGGCTAACAACAACGAAACAAAAGAATTGAGACTATCAATCGTGAGTTGTTCTTCGCTATATTAATTTTGACAGATAGCGTAGCATGAGAGGAAAATATTTGTTTGAACAATGTAACAAACATGTATGCATGTTTATTGAATTAATCATGGTCACAATCAAGATAAACCATGTCACAACCGATGACAAGAGTTTTCCCCATTTACTTTAATGTTAGTTTAACATAAAACAAGAGCACTTCTCGATGCTCTTGAACCATTTTTATATGAACGTTCCAGAGGCTTGTAGCTTGTAATGAACAGGAACAGATATTCTGAAATGATTTAATAATGATGATTTAATTTAAAATTAATGATTCTATATGCCAGTATGGTCCATATTTAATATATTCGTATGATAAGCAATGATGTTATTAAAACTGTGCTGGACTGAGTTTGAGGCAGACAGTAGAAGTATTTCTGAAAATTTTGGGAAACTGAGGTACTCCCCGAATCACGATTGCATTATTAAATGAGAATGACATTTTTGACCTTGAATACCTACTGATAACCAAACCGCCTGAGTACAGCTATATTATGCCGGTTCCTTGTCCTTGTTGAATTTTATGCTATATATTGAGATATATTGGTTTGTTAAGTAAATATAGTTCAACTCACCTTTAAAACTCAGAA
>JAANSM010004708.1:0-10978 GCA_036850725.1 Orchesella villosa
GAAACTTCAAATAATTTAATGAAAATATGCTATTTCACAGTTTCCGACTGCAGGGACTCCTATATTTACAACAATTAACGAAAAGCGGGTTCTCAAAATCAAATCAGGTTGTAGTTAAGTGCACTCCCATCGGGCTTATGTGAAGATAAGCATGCGTCATGTAATACAAGTAATGTCTCTTCTTTCCATCAGCAACTTTTTGCGCTTTTCTTGTTTTTTGATTGGGATTTGGGAGTTGGGAGTGTAATAATTATTACGCCAAGAAGGAAAATGTGCTTATTTCTATGGCACTGGTGTCTTTTATAATTACCATTTTTGACGATTGAAATCCTTAGAAGTGGAATTTGTGTTCGAAATTCTGAGCAATCCCAAAAACTGACTTTCTTTATCGAAGTCTTCTCCTCTAATCTACAATCTAGCAGATCTGTGACGTTCTCCTCCTTTTAAACGAGAATGGAAACGGAACTAACTGTCGTGACATTGAATTGCTGGTAACCTTTTATAAAGATTTGTCTTGTCACTTGTGCATCTTCATATTCTTCATTACTTCATTAAAAGGCTCAAACTTACATGGATTTGTTTTATATTTTTAGGGGAATTCTTCTCGTTTCCAAAAACCGAATACCTCGAATCAACGCTATTGCTGACGAGCTCGCTTCTGGAAAGTACGACTTCGTCTTCCTCCAAGAAGTCTGGACTACTAAGGACTTTGAGCGGATCCAGTTGAGAACCTCATCCGTTCTTCCTTATTCCCACTACTTCTTCAGTGGAGTTGTTGGCGCAGGCCTCTGCATTTTCTCCCGTTTCCCCATTAAAACTGCCTTCTTTCACCAATGGGCTGTGAACGGTTATATCCACAAGATTCAACACGGCGACTGGTTTGGAGGAAAGGGAATAGGAATGGTGGAGGTTCAACATGAAGACCTCACCATCAACCTCTACTGTGCTCATCTTCACGCCGAATATGATCGGAGTAACGACGAGTACCTGGCGCACCGAGTAAATCAAGCGTTTGACACAGCTCAGTTCATCAGTTTAACTTCGAAACATGCAGACCTTGTGATTGTTGCAGGAGACTTGAACACGGAGCCTGGAGACTTGGCTTATCGCCTTATTGTTCACACTGCTCACTTGAATGATGCAGCTCTTAGTTGTTCTTCTTCCTCAACAGAAACGAATGTGAATAAGATGAACACTTTTGAAACACCGAGAAATAGCTACACCTCATCTTCATCCTTAATATCCAACCCATTTGGGAAGCGCATTGATTACGTTGCTTTTAAAAGTGGTCCATCTGTCATTGCCAATGCACTTACGTGTGAAACCTCATGGCCGGATCGGGTGTCTGGACAAACTTTCAGTTATTCTGATCACGAAGCTGTTATTGCTAAATTGAGGGTTTGTAAATCTCTCCTTGGCTGTACATGTAATCTATTAACTGGAGCTGAAATATCGATTTCAGATGAAGTAAAGAAGAATGAGATCTTGAAGGAATCTATTGAGATCTGTGATCATGCGCTGAGTCATCTTCAGGCGTCGAATAAAATGTATATTTTGCTTTCTATCGCGATGTTTGTTTTGTTTACAATCACGGCCAATTTCGAGTTTCAATTCGTCCTGGTTTTGAGAATTGTCATCCTTTTCTTGTTGTCTTTTGGAATTTTTATGAGTAAGTTTAGTACATTATCGAACCAATATTATCTTATTATTCTTATCTATTAAAACTGCAGTGAATTACTATAAAGTTTCCTGTCCATTTCGTTGTAGGTGTGATATGGCATAAAATGGAGGTACATGGGATATTAGCAGGAAAGTTGGGAATGGTGATCGAGCTGGGAAGATGCCCACTAGCTTCAGGTACGGATAAGGTATTGCAGGAGCCTAGAGGGGGTGGAGGAGACGATATTTGGGTGTAAGTAAGATAAGTAAGTTTGTTAGTGAAATAAATGAATTAAAAACTAATTGAGATTACAGTTCGAAAAAATTGTCTCACATTGCCCCTTGTCACAAATTGCTTTAAATAGTAAATCCAATCCAAATCCACTAACTAATATGCTGAACTGTGTAAGTTTTTTCGTTGTGTAGTAAAAAATAATAATTTTTGGCGAGTTTGGATTTAAAAAATGTAGTAGAACCTAGTTCAATGCTTTTAAATGCATTCCTTGCCTGTGTTTTATACCTATTTCCCTATTTCCTACCTTCAGTATGGGTGGAGGTATACCATTTGGTTGTGGCATGTAAGCATTTTGGTTATATCATATCAAACAGGGGACTCATATGGGTCTCCTGTGTATTCAAAATCACTGATACTGTATCAGTAACTAGGTACCCTATCGGTTCAAGCCAATATCTCTGGAACCAAGTTCATCCCAGAAAGAAAGCTACCTAAAATCTTTCCATTGCATCACTCATCTTGGTTGAACAGGAGACCCACCACCCACTCATTAGGATCAAGTATACCGTTACATCTAATGTTCACAACTCTTCGGTGTATCCTAACGTCAAAACTTCTCGACGACAACAAATTAATTATTTTATATTTACAAAAATTAAATTGGTAAAAAATAAATAACATTATTCTGACAAATCAAACTAAATTCAATACCGATTTCAAATAAGTACAGATCACATATCAGTACTTCCACTTGCATTTTTAAATATTATGGGAATATGCAATTGCGTTCAGTTGCGGGGCACGGCTGATGCTGGCGTTTAGACAAGATAATTTTAAAGATTGCATCCTCCCTCGTTCGCAGTGGATTCAAAAATAATGTCTAAGAAAATTTTGCTCCTCTTGTGGAAGAATCTTCTGTTGAGAAAGCGGCAATTCATCGTCACAGCTTTTGAGATATTCTTGCCTACCTTGATGGCTTGGCTCTTGGCCTACACAAAAACCGAGTTTGGCTCTTCTGGTGCTGGACACACTGCGGTTGGAAAAACATATCCAGCAGTGTCTGAAACTGTGAGATGATGAATTAGAAAATACTTAAATAACTACACATTATTCTATGATTTTAGTCTACGTCTTTAACAAATAAAGAAACTAATGTATTATTTTTGTTGTTTGTATAGGAACTTGCATTTGATTTTAAATTAGCATTAAATTGTGACCCGTGCGTTATCGCTTATACCCCTGATGACCCCACAACTACTGAGGTAATTGACAAGCTACGTTTCGCGTTTCCGACTTTGCCATCTTATCCAAAAATGGGTAAACCAAAAAGTTTTTAAAATCTAAGACATAATTACACGAAGTAGCAATTCATTAATTATATTTTTCAATTCATTTCTTTGCCTTTCTCTAGAATTCAAACCATTCGGTAGTGAAAAAGAGATTGAACAGTACTTATTAGACATAACTTTTAACATCACAGCCTTCCAACAATTCAAAGGTGCCCTTGTGTTTGAAACTGGGTTAGATTTGGGAAGTAGCAGCAGGAGCGGTACAATATCGTATAAAATTCGACTAGTTGCACTAAATGCAGTTAGCAAAACCAACACACTTTTCCCCCCACTTCAGGAGCCTGGACCTAGTCATGGTATTTTAATTACATTAGCAAATTGATACGCTAAAAATGTAATATGTATAGTCTGGTCTGATAGTGTATAGACATAGAAAGACATTGCATTGATTTACGCAAGGTATTCCTCAACTGTACCTCATTCTTCTCTTAGGAATTGCACGCCTGTATCCCAGATCCGGTTTTAGTTATCTTCAGCTCTGCATTGACAGGGTACTTGCTAAAAGGCTTACGGGAACGACTTTTTCGCATAATGTAAGTACCAGTTCAGTACCAGTAATCAGTAAAGTATAATGAGCAAAATTCAAAGTAAAAAACAATAGTCTGCATTCACAAACTTTTCCCCAGATTACATTACAGCCTTTTCCCTATCCACCATATATTGTAACTTCAAACTTCAATCAACTGTATTACGAAACGTTACCTGAAGTTTTAGTGATTGGGTTTGTGTTTATGGTGCCTGCCATTGCCAAGGGGGTTGTTAGTGAGAAGGAAACTGGAATTCGGGTACCTAATTGTTTTTTCGAACATAGAATTAATTTTGCGAATATTTGCTGTTTTGAACGCAATTTCGTTACAATGCGATAAATTTTTGTGTTCTCAGGAACTGTTAAAGCTGAACGGAGTACGAGGGTGGATGCAGTGGGTAGGGTGGATGCTTAACTCAATATTGTTCCTAGCGATAAGCGTGACCATCTGCGTGTGTTTACTGTTTTACAACTGCGGAAATGGGGCGCTGATAGCCTATGGTGACCCCACCGTTTGGTGGGTTGTGTTGATGCTTTATGTCATGTCGGGATCTTCATTTTGTTGCTTTATTTGCTCATTTTTTAACAAGCGTAAGTGAACTGGTTTATTAGTTGTATTCTCCAAGTTAATTTTTCATCCTTTTTTTCAGTCTTTCTTTTCTTAACTTTTTTTCTTACTCAGCGTCTCTGGCGATTACTTTCGGCATCATACTCTGGTTTGCCCTCTATAAATTCCCAGTCAGTGAGCTAAATAAAGTTTATGACACGTCTTCCGTCACCACCAAAATGGCTTACGCTCTTCTTCCTAATATGGCATTCTATTTGGCGAGTAGAGCAATGACTGCTTTTGAAGGGAACGCGAAAGGAGCTAGATGGACTAATATTCGGGATCCTATTAGTAGCACCGACTCGCTAACTCTTGGCCACATGATTTTGATGTTTCTGGTGGACACTGTGCTCTACATGGCCTTCACAGTTTATCTAGAGAATGTACTTCCTTCCGAATTTGGAGTAAGGAAGCCATGGTACTACATATTTAAATTGAGCACTTATATCAACATCAAAACCAAGTCTAGTGCGAGTAACGTTGTTCGACCTGCGGATGGTGAAACAAGGAAAGCTCCAGGTTTTGAAGAGGAAGAGTCCAATGCTACGGTTGGAGTTGAGATACAAAACCTTCGGAAAAACTTTGGAGGAAATAAGGTTGCAGTTGATGGTGTCACTATGAAAATGTATGCTGGTGAAATTTTTGCCTTGTTGGGTCATAACGGGGCTGGTAAAACGACCACCATTTCAATGCTTACGGGTATTCACCGTCCGAATTTGGTTTTCACTATTTTTCACTGTTTCTTATTTGTATGGGTGACTTACATGAGGTTCTTGAATAGGAATGTTCGCTCCGTCCGGTGGCACAGCCACGGTTAATGGATTCGATATTACGAAGGACCTGAAAAGGGCAAGAGGTAGTCTTGGGTTGTGTCCTCAACATAATATGTTGTTTGCTAAACTCACATGTTTTGAACATCTCAGGTTTTTCGGACAGGTATCTTCACAAAAAGAGATCGTATTCTGATAACACTCCTAATCAGATTTCAGATTGAATTTGTAAAATGTTGCCATATACAGATTAAAGGACTAAACTGCTCTGCAGCCAGTGACGAGGCCAATAAACTTTTGCTGAAACTGCAGCTGCACGAAAAGAAGAATATCTTATCTATGGCTTTGTCAGGTGGGCAAAAGCGGAAATTATCACTTGGCATCGCGTTAATTGGTGGCAACAAAGTTGTAATTTTAGATGAGCCCACAAGTGGAATGGATCCTGAGGCGAGACGTGCGATCTGGGATCTTTTATTGGAAATGCGAGGTAAACGAACGATTCTTCTCACAACTCACTTCATGGAAGAAGCTGACGTTTTGGGCGACCGTATTGGAATAATGGCATCCGGAAAGCTGCAATGCTGTGGATCATCAATGTTTCTCAAAAAGTTTTACGGAGCAGGCTACACTTTAAAACTGTCTGTGTTAAAGGATGCAAATCAAGAAGGGATTTTAAAACTCATTCAAAAACATATTCCGGATGCGCAGGTCAAACCGGCTCACTATGGAACATCAGTCGGAAAGTTTACTGAAATGTCGATAACTCTTCCCACCGAATCAGCAAATACTGCCGTTCTTTCCCAAATGTTTACGGAGCTGACTCAACAGAAAGAGCAGTTTGGAATCCTAACGGTGGGCTTGTCTTTAACGACCATGGATGAAGTATTTCTTCGTGTTGGAGAGTTAACCAGTGGCCACCACGCTATACCTACACTTAACACAACTAAAACTAACCCCAGTGAGCATGAGAAGAGTGTTACCGGTGCTGTCTCAGATAAAGAAATGTCTGTACATTCCACTCGAAAATCACAATCAGTGGCAGTAGAGACTAAAAAAGAAGGCCCTAAAGAACCGAAAGAAGAAGGCAGAATGGAAAAAGAACAAAGACTTACTGGCTTCAAGCTTGCAAGGGGACAGTTTATCGCTTTAATAATCAAGAAATACATATACTCCTATAGAAAATGGAAACTAATCATCGTCCAGCTCATCCTTCCCTGTCTTATCCTTACAGCCGCTATTAATAGCAGCAACGGTTTGCTAGAAACACCTAAACCCCCACCACCATTAAAACTCACAGTAAACAGCTACCACAATCTTGTTACACTGGCATCCTCTTCAGATCCAGCCATATCCTCCCAATTTTCAAGTGTAATTGGATCCTCTTATCAGCCAGTATCCTCCGGCACAACGTTAGAAGATGCCCTCCTCTCCGTGGGCGAATCAACCCTGCCAGACTACAGAGAAAAATATGTGGTCGCATTTAACTCTAGCCCAACTAGCTTTAACGCCATGTTCAACACAATACCCATTCATGCAGCCCCACTCGCCCTCAATCTTGCCTCTAACATCCTCCTCAAAACGATGGATCCAAGTCGGGACTTCAAGATACATGTTACGAATCACCCCCTCCAAAGCAAAATACATAGTTACTTATATGCTGCTAGGCCAGATTCAATGTTAGCGTTAGCGATACCGGTCATGTTTGGAATTTTCATGCCACTCGGACTAGGTCTCTTTGCTGCGAGCTTCATTGTGTTTCCCATTGAGGAGAAGATGTGCCAAGCCAAACAGCTTCAGACTATGACCGGCGTGCGCCCTTTTACTTACTGGATTTCAGCCTTCATTTGGGACTATTTTCTTGTGTTCATCGTTGTTTGCGTGATGATAACCTGCTTTCCTATTTTTCAAACTTATGGAATCTTTACAGCGTATGGAGCAGCTGGAGTTGCTTTCGTAATCTTGATGCTTTATGGTTTCTCAGCGATATGGCTTTCGTACCTTCTCAGCTTGTACTCTAAAACGATTGCGGGAGGCTTTGCATTGGTGGCAATTATCCATACAGTGTCTGGTGCGGTGTTTGGCTTAATTGTATTTATACTTGAATTAGGAAAGAATTTTCTTGATACTGCTGCCAAGTTTCGATGGCCTGGTCGCTTGTTTCCGACTTTTGGGGCGACAATGTCAACCATGCGATTTGCAGAGATTGCGACGAAGAATGGAAAATGTAACCTGTTGTCTGATGAAGCAAAGGAGTTTCTTTGTGACGCTAAGTCTTTCTTTCTTGATCCAAAACTGCGAGATTGTTGTGGTATGTCCAGTATATAAAAATGGTTTGACTTTTTTATTCACATTAAACGGCTTATTTTATGAGTTTGAAATTGTTACATCCAGCTAATTGCGCCCAACTCCATGTCCCTTGCTTCAAGCCGATTTCTTATTTAAGCTGGGATTATAAAAGGGAGTTGCCTGATCGTGATAATCCATTTTCAGATCCGACGATCTTGGAGCTTCCGGGAATCGGCCAAGAATTTGTTTATATGATTATCATGGCTTTGGTGTACCTAACCATGTTGATGATGCTGGAGTACCGCATTTTCCAACGAATTTTTGCTGCAATTTGCAAAAGTAAACTGGCTGTCTTTAAAGACAATGTGAGGGACGAAGATGTGATGGCTGAAGTAAACCGGGTCACAGATATGGTGAAAAGTGGTGAGCTACCTTAAGTGAACAGAACATTCAGTTACTTTAAAAAATTTATTCGAAACTAGAACTTGACGAATTGTTATTTTAAATTCAGGAAACATAAATGAGGATGCATTGGTTGTGGAAAATCTTTGCAAGAGCTTTGGCAACTTTGCTGCTGTTTCTAAGCTTAATTTTGGTGTTCATTATGGTGAATGTTTTGGTATGCTACGTTACAGATGTGGATTTATTAGGGTATGTTTTTCGAAGGAGTTGTTAAAGTTTTGCTTTAATTCTTGAATTTACTTAGGATTGCTTGGAGTAAACGGTGCAGGGAAAACAACCACGTTTAGAATGATAACGGGAGACGAAACAAAGTCATATGGTAATGTGTATGGATTTATGAAGACACTGGATAAGAACAGAGGCGAGTTTCTTTCTAATATCGGCTATTGTCCTCAGTTCGATGGGATAATTGGGGTTTTGAGTGGTAGGCAAATGCTCCAGTTATTCTATCGACTACGAGGAGTTCCGGGTAACAATGGGAAGGCGGAAGCAGACAAGTGGTTGCTAAAAATGGGTGAGAAACTCAAAGCATGAGGGGAAAACAAACTTGTTAGATAAAAGGCACTGTCATTTATATTCAATGTAACTTAGGTCTGTCTGAAAGTGCATCTGTGCAATGTCAAAAATATAGTGGCGGAATGAAACGGAGGTTAGGGGTAGCAATGGCCATGATTGGAGACCCATCATTGCTTTTATTAGATGAGCCAGTAAAATCAATCTTAAAACTAACCTCAAATCATGTTATGATGTAGCTTTTAAGTCTGGTTTAGTGTAGTTTGATGAATGTTCATCTAGACAAGTGGGGTTGACCCTGTTTCCCGTCGCCAGTTTTGGGAAGTGTTGGGTGCTGTTCGAGATTCGGGTCAAGCTATCATCCTCACTTCGCACAGGTATAACGCATCTCCATCTTTCTTCACCGGTCTTTCCTATTTCTATAAAAAATCATCAATCAAAACCTCCATCTTCACATTTTTTAGCATGGAAGAATGTGAAGCTCTCTGTTCTCGCCTGGGCATAATGGTCAATGGTCAGTTGCAATGTCTTGGTGGTGTCCAACATTTAAAAAGCAAGTTTGCACAAGGCTACAGTCTCTCCTTAAAACTGAAACCTATGATTCCTGCCGATTCCGAAGAACTGGCAAACCTGAGAAAGGAAATTGACGTTAAATTTCATCCATGCACCTTGAAAGATATACATCAGGTAGGATGTGGGAAGCAAGTGTTCTAATAATTATCCTTGTCTTACAAAATTTTAAAGTTTGAAGTTGTGATTATTTTCTGCAGAACGTGTTCCAATATGCACTCCACAACACAGCCTTGGCATGGGATGTCGTGTTCACGACAATGGAAGAACTCAAAACGACGTTTCCATCAATAATAGAGGACTACTCTCTCAATGAAACCAGCTTGGAAGAAGTGTTTCTCTCCTTTGCTCGACAACAGTATGGCGAAAGGACAATTCGGAAATAAAGCATTGTTTAGCATGTCCAAGTGTGGGTCAATGCAATTTTATACAATTGCAAAATAATAAATACACGTGCAAATTGCAACCGCAAGAAACGCACGTTTTCTTTTTAAAAAAAATTTGGCAGCTGCGCTGCATTCACAAAACTGAATATTTGCATTGCACGGGAAGGATAGAAAAGAGGAAAACAGAAAATCGTTTGAGGAAACTTTCACTCGCTCGCGAAGAAAAGGGCGAGGGCGTCCTATGCGTGTGCGCTGAATTAGACGCGCTTGTTGCCACTTGTCGCTTGAAACAGTATTCGATTCAGCTTTGCTGTGTTTTAGCAGCAAAGCTACAGACAAAGTCACCGCGTTTGTTTGAAACATGTTCTGCGCAGCAAAAGTGTAGTTTTGATTTGAGTTGTTTTGCTCACATAAAATGGTGATATGGAATTGTGACGTTGCATCGGCCATCGGCCCCCTCCCCCTTACTTCTCATGCTCATTTAACTACAGACATCAGTGAAATCTTTATGTTCATATCCACCGGAAATTGATTGTTTCTTTTTGCCCCTTTCTTAGTAACAGTTGACTGACTACTTCAATATTCAATACGGATGCTTTTTAGCCTTTGTTATTATTTATCAAAGCTTTTCCGCTTTTAGAAGAACCATTATTATAATAGATGTTTAAGGTAAGGGCTCATCCATCATCAGAATCATGAAACTACGAAAAATATATTATGGCTTTTGTGAATGACGATATGACTAGTAGTAAAAATTGGTTTACTATTTGTTGTGCTATGAACCATTCCGATGTTTGGAAATTAAAATTATTTTTATTTTATCAATCTTTACGATTTAGTATTAGCTCATACTATATGCAATTTATTGGCATCATTTAGTCAAATCATGAATACATTGAATACAGAAATATAAACATGACACTTAAAACCAATTATATTATAAGAATTATTTTTAAAAGTACTTATAGCTAAAACGTTAAGATTGATTAATTTTTTTATTCAAAATTTTGATATGGATGTTGATATTTAAAAGTAGCATCGCCAAATTGGCATCCTGATTGCATTGTAATCAATTTCAAATTGCATCAAAGTCTACAACTCATAAAAGTATTTCATAAACTTGACAAGAAGTCAGAATTAGTTTCATTAATATTAATATTATTATACTATAGAGAACCATTAGTGAATCGTCTCTCTGCTAATCTCAGCATGGGCTTTTAAATATCCATAAGTTCACCCTCTTCCTCCTCCCTCTCCTCGATCTCCTTATCCTTTTTCTCCTTGATCTCCTTATCCTCCATCTCAGAATCCTCGTTTCCTTTCTCCACCTCTTCGTTTTTGTCTTTCTTCTCCGCCTCATCCTC
Source organism: Orchesella villosa (assembly GCA_036850725.1). NCBI lineage: Eukaryota > Metazoa > Arthropoda > Collembola > Entomobryomorpha > Orchesellidae > Orchesella > Orchesella villosa. The sequence continues at coordinate 10,728 of JAANSM010004708.1, forward strand.
GTCCTCCTCTTTCTTCATATCTTTGATTTTGCGATTCATCTCCACCTCATCCTTCTCTTTCTTCATATCTTTGATTTTGCGATTTACCTCCACCTCATCCTTCTCTTTCTTCATATCTTTGATTTTGCGATTCATCTCCACCTCATCCTCTTCCTTCTCTTTCTTCATGTCTTTGATTTTGCGATTCATCTCCACCTCATCCTTTTCTTTTTTCATATCTTTGATTTTACGATTCATCTCCACCTCATCCT
>JAANSM010004709.1:0-10978 GCA_036850725.1 Orchesella villosa
TTGATTCATGTACATGAACATTTATTTTACTGCTTGTTTGTTTTACGGAAGTCTAGTTTAAAAGAAGGATCAATTACCATAATGTATACGTTTTGTGCTCGTTGCGTTACAGTTTGATGGCTATTTAAAAACATTAAATCAATGTCGAAAATTATTCCCTTCAGACTAAAATACATTTCATTGCAACAGCAGTTGGAATTATCAAACGTCAAAATGAAATGTATTGAGTTAGCTAATAACATCTCTTGCTTTCCTTGTAAGTCTTTTACTTTACCTTGATTCATGATTACGTAAAGGCAAAGGATACCAGATTTCATTATATGTGCAACAGAGTGCAACAGAGATACATATTTGCCTTAACAATATTCATAGCTGAAACTGACTTTGACACATCCTTGCATTACATTCTTTCCTATATAATTTTGTAAGCTAAATCCACACTTGGGTTTGCATCACTATGCAGAGCTGGAGCACATGGTATGAGATGGTATAGGTCTGTCCATAATATAAGGGTATACCGGAAAGCTGGAGCTTGTATCCCATCATATCCTACAAACCAAAACAAAAAAGATATACATTGCAATACTATATACTTTCAGTATTACAAACTCTCTTCTCTTCATTACAAGTATGCCCACCAACAATAACAAAAAGAAATAGTGACATTCAGTTGTCAGTATTAAACGGAGGATATTTGATTGGTGGTTTGATGGCAATTAATTTATTAGCAGTTATCAGATCGGATGTCACGTGAGTATTTATTATGATAATTGAGCTTTCTTATCTATTCATGTGAAGTACGCGCATTTGTGAGACCAATAAATAGTAAGTAAATCGTTATTTTTATTTCTAAAATTTACAGAAACAGAAATCTAACAGGAATTGGAAAATTGTGTTTCTGATCATAGGCGATTGTCAAGTTTTTGTAAATAAGTTTTTGGCTAAACTGAGGTATCTTTTCAGTTACCACATTGAAGCATAGAGTTTTCTTCCTCAATCTTCCTAACTGGACATGATCTATTTTATTAAAAGTAGTTAATTTGGTGTTAATATAATATTGACCATCTCTTTTACTGTCTGTTTTCAGGGGAAACTGTGATTTCATCATGAAATCATCCGACTTGTTATGAATTGGAAGCCCTATCTACTCTTCTCTATCGCTGCTGGGGTAACTTTTCAAGAAAATCAATTACATGCTTCACTTTGGGAACTTAAGATGCTCAATTGTTGGAGTAGAACGTTACGCAGTGACTGAATCCTGTTTCATCGAAATTGGTAAGTAAGCCTAAGTTATATGACCTTAGAAATCTTAAAACATGGTTCTTAGTTTACCAAATATTACGATTATGATTAGTTTAGAGCTGCGATAATAGTTGGTATGTATATTCAACAGGTGGCTGAATTTTCAAAAATAAACAGTTCCGTTTCGCTGAAGACAACTAGGTGAACACCGGTGACTGCAAATATTCGGTATGTTCCAAAGAGAGGTATAGTATAAACACTGACACTAATTATTTTATTTCCATATTGGTGTAAGTAAACTATTGAGATTCGGTACACAGTCACATGCTTTGTGATCTTCGAACTCTGTGCCACTATTTATTAAACTGATTTTTTGTTTTAGATATATCCAGGGCAGTTTTACTTTCCAACGATTATTTTTATCAGCAAGTAGCTACTAACTCGAGTGAAAATTCTGAATGCCTTAAACCCAACCACAACAAATTTAAGTAGTATCACAAAGCAGAATTGCAAACCTTGAGAACTGAAATCAATCTCTTTGTTTTAATTAGTTTAATTTTTGAAATATTTGAAGGTATTCGTAGTCAAGTTTAGTTAATAACTGAATTCATTAGGACTTTTCTAAAGTGTTCTATTTCTTGAATATGCTGGTGTTGGGATGAACTTCGTTGGGAATCGTGAATCCTTACTTAGGCGTATATATCATATATTCTTACTGTTGTTATTCTTCCAGAGTTAGTTTAAAGTTTAATTAGCTAAGCGTTTTATCTTGATAAGAATCAAATGCATTTATAGTTTACAAAATGCAGCACTAGCATTAAATTTAGATAAAACAGAGGCACTTAAAAAATTATATTCAAGATAAGAAAAAGAGATTCCGAAAATCAGTTAACAAACTTCGTATCTATTTATTTAATAGGTGATTGGTATTTTACAAAATACTGAAGTTTTGCTGAAGCGGATGCAATCAAACGTTCCCTCGGACAGTCGGATACTTTCTTGCGTTATCCTGGTATTTTTTCAATTCGTATTTATTGCATTTATTTATTTATTGAAGTCATGGCATATATTATTGATAGTTAGTAATGAAAATGCCTTATAATGGCTAGTAGGTGATAGTTAGTTATTGAATCGTGAATATATAATATATTCATTTGTTGTTTGTTATGTGAGTCTGGAAGGAAGGTATTAAAAAGTAATGAAATGATACATTTTGTATTATACACATAATAAGGAACTTGTTCACTAACCTCAGGTTTACTTAAATTCAGGCGTTTTATCGGAAGTAGAAGACGGCGTCAAACATAATACACTACCAAGCCTATTATGTTTTGTATGGATGCAGTATTTCTATAGACTGTCAGAGTGGCACATTAACCTGAATATTTTCTCAATCGCAACAAAAAATGCAAACTCAAGAAAATAGAAAAGCATGTGGCAGTGGAGTCGATGTCGGGTTTTACAAAGGATAGGAGCCATTACCTAGAGTTATGTGTAGCATGGTTTTTGGACAGTAAGATGCACATTCTAACTTGTTTACTGGTGAGCATTTAAATGCAAATGCAAACCTTGGCGACAACGGTTATGGATAGACTGCTGCGGTGTGACTAAGGTAGCTTTGAATTGTGGAAATGGGAATCATTTTTTATAACTTTTTTAGAAAATCATAACTAATTTATATAGTTATTGCAATTTAGATTAAGTAATCAAATCCAAAGCTTGTAAATGATATTTGAATAAAAACATTGGTTACTCTTTCAAGGTTGTCCTGGCCTTTCGAAAATTCGATTTGGAAGCGGATGTCTGGCGTGGATGCAAAGCTTGGAGCATTTACGGGTCGTGAAGTCGCTATTACTTTAGCTATTGCATCAACCCTGATAATCACTAGAAAATTGTTGCCGTGAATGTGGATGAGAATACTTTGAAACGCTTACTAAAAACGATCTGAACGATTTGGTAATCTAGATGTCACGCCGTAACCAGTAAGTATACGGTTATCATTTGACAAATCATACTTTTTTATTATTAGTTATTTGTTATACAACTTTGGTTGCTGCAGAAATTTTATTTGACTCAATATGTTTACTCTTATTGTCTTTAGGATGGAAACAACTGAATTTCTGTAAACCATTATGGTTAGTTTATGAATTGGAAACTTCTAAACTCTGTCTTACGGCTGTTGCTATAATTATGCAGGAACTCTTTGACAATGTGGTACCTCTCTGAAATAATAGGAATATGTATTTGTTACTTTAATCAGAAACAAGGCTCCGTTTCATGAAAACTACGTTCTAAAGACGCGCTGCAGAAACCTTATGATTTTTATATAATTTTGTCACTTTCATCAATCGTAATGTTTTAAATTTATAAATTTAGATGCGATTACTAATAACTTTCTATAGGAATGTAATATCTTCTTCTCTATGTTTTTGCACAGGAAAGATCTGGCTAGGGTTTGCAATGTTTCTGAAGAACTTCATTTCCCATATTATATGTTGATAACTCAATCTTAAAAATGAATGAATTTGTTTGTATTTTTTAATGGGAAATTAACCGGATTTATATTTCTTCGGAAAAATTATAATGATATATAAGCATTAGTACTGTTTTATCTGGTATGCTACAATTTTTAAGCGAATGCTGTTTATTTAAATTATTTTAATCTTTTCGTAATGTATTATTTTGTTGTAGTTTATTTTTCTAAAGAAGTATAATGTAATGAAGGTAATATTTGGGCTAAACCGTGTGTCTTGAGCAAAAATGATAATCGTGGACATCACTGTTTCGTTCTATTGGGACTCATCAGTACGATCCAATTCATGCTCAAAAATGAAAAATACCGAACTGATACCACTGAGAAAATGATCACGACTACTCAGATGCGCGAGCAAGTACGCTGGTAAAAAACAACTGAGTGGATAAACGATTTTCTTGACGTCATATAAAACCTAAAAACTCGCCCAGTAGTTTGAATTTTGAAAAATAAAATCGGACGAAACAGTGTTGTCCAAGACTATCATCTTTCCTCAAAACACACGGTTTAGCCCAAAAATTACCTTTTTTACCCAAATCAGCCGTGTTTAAGATTTATATAGTGTAGTCAAGCAATTCATTGCATTTCTTTAGAATTGGAAAATTTAATTTATCCAAATTTACGGGTAATCCAAATATGACAAATTTACATTTGTTACATACATGTGATGAATTAAATTAGTCTTTACATGCCATTTTCAAATACTTTATACTCTTACCTGAGCGAGTCGCATTCATCTGATTACTAGAAATGAGATGAATTAAGCTAAAAACAAATTTATTGTATTTTTTACTCACAGGAAAGTTAAAGGCTTAGTATGTGATGTTACTGTAAATTAAAATACTATTTATGTGTATATTAAAAGTCGATCAATAAATTTACTTTTGTGATTATTACCAGATAACATATAGGTTTAGTATTGGAAGTATCAGATGCTATATGCAATAATAAGATAGTAAATATGTTTCATGGGACAGCCATAAATTCTCAACCTTTATTTATAACAATTTATAAGAGGCCATTTATAACAATTAGAATCATTGATAATAATAATATTCGTTTATATCGTCGTCGTATTAATTAATACACATTTGAATTATAAATGTAAGAGATAAGTTATTACTTAATTGGGGACGTTTTTAAATTAAATTTCATTAATAATTTGAAGCCCTAGATTCAAAACTTGATTATGTTGTTCATTAGTATCGTTGTGGATATATGTAAGGAATAATATATAACAAAAACTACAACTTCGGTGTTTTGCAACAATAGCATTGTTGTTGTTGTTTTGCAACAATAGCATTACCATTCGATGTATTTAACAAATACGATGAATATTCTTGAATAAGATACATTTTCACTTTGCGTTCTGATATTATATTTCAAATTGAAACTTCATTAGTCAGTTTTTGATAGGGCTCCACCGAAATTTGCATGCTACATAAATACAACGTGAAATCTCTACCCAATAGGGCATTTAGTAGTTCTCGCTTGCAGAAGTAGCTATTATACTGGTGGCTATACACATGAAACAAGCTTTTCTCCATCCCAAAGCCAACTTAAATGGATCAAAGTGTTAGGCAGTATGAATCAGGAATGAATATGCAGCATGCAGCAGCAGTAGCAATGAAGTAATGAAGGAGGTTTTGGCTCAGTAGATTCAGCTTAACCAAAAAAAAGAGGTGTTTGTGTAGACCGCTATGAATTGGGGTGAAGTGGTATTTCAGAGAGCGCATAAAAGTAATACAACACAAAACCGACAAAACGACGTTCCTAACTTGTGAAACAAAGTTTTGGATTGGGTCTTAGTGTGTAGACTGCAGTGAAGTGCAGTGCTACACCGCACTGTAATGTTTATGGAATATTAGCTAGCTGCTTGCTTGTCAACATATCGTGTGTTGACTGATCCTGAGTAAATGTAGTAGATGCTACGTTTAAGAATTCTTTTTACGCTTCATTTGGCTGCAGAAGAGTTAAGAGTTTCACGTTGGCAATAAGCTTATGCCGTAATCTCACACTCTGTCAGTACGTTCGCACCACAAACCATTGTACTATAGCAATACTAGTTCGGTACACAAGCAACCTCCTGATTATGGGTGTACCTATCACTTGAAAATAAGAATGTCGATGCGAGAAATTTAGTTTTCTCTTTAAGTGGCTACAGTTTGTCGTCGAAATTCTAATTTTGAAATAAAATATATTGATAATATTATAGTTAATACGCCATATATAAATATTCGTTGCAGTTTTGTACAGAATAGTAATGAAATATACGAAAGTAAACCATATCGGGAAACAATAATACGTCAAATTGATGCATTCAAGGTTTGCATGTGCTATGACATAATAATCGTCTTGTGAATTATTTAAAATTATTTATCAGATATTCTATAAGTCTAATCTTTTAGCACTTTGTCTGCACATGATCTATAAAATTGCGAGTCCAATTATTTGAAGAGATCAGACAGCATCTGGATTACAAGGGAAGCACAATTCGAATATGTAAGAATGATATGCAATTTGTTTGTTAGTAATGAGCAGTTAGTGCCCAAATTTTGACTTAACTCAAGAAACAAAGAATTGTAGGCAAAGTGTAGCATACTGATCGTCATAAGTAATATATCATGAATAATGGCGTAGTGTAGGTATGAGGCATTTGAAATTTTCTAGCACAGTTACATGCATAATAATGTGAGTCATAATTATGCTTGATGTCAATAATGATAGTAAGCTAAAATAAACCTAAATCAGTACATGCACTTCAGGGTAAAGTGGGATTTCATTTTCTCTCACTAATATCAAAATACGCATCCTCGCTAGACAGCATGTATCAATTAGCTCGCTTGTATACAAACTGGGATCTTAGGCTTGCAACTCGGTGAGAGAAACGGGCCCTAGTCTTGCTACAACTTGCATTGCAACGCAACCTACTTGATCCGATAATATGCAATCCTAATGCTGCAGATATGAGGTAAAGGCGTCCGCGACTTTAACCTTTACAAAACAAACGCACTCCCAATACCAACGTCACTCCAATATTTAGTAACTGAGCGTACTGCCACCTGTAATATTCTATCAATATGTGCATTAAAATAGTTGGAAATCCAATTCAATTCTACAATTTTGCCAAATCACTTCGATGGACTGCCTTAGTATGTTCCACCTGCCAAGAAAAAGAGGTGTTGTATACGCCGCTAAGTGCTGGGCAACGTTGAGATGCAGAAAGTGCGTATAAAAGCAGTGCAACAAATACCGCCGTTACCAATATGTGGAACAAAGTTGCTTGCATGAGGACACTATATGATTGTTATTATTATATATGTAAAGCGTGTACTTACTAGGTAGCACTGAAAACACTGTAGTATTGATGGTAAAAGCATAAGTCGTGGCTTGTGTGCTGGTTTTAGCTGAGCAAATGCAAGAGATCGCTGAATTCTTGAGAGGTACCTCAAAGAACTTGTTCTAATCGGTACTAAACGAGTGATAAATTAATGGTAATACTTATCTCCTGCTTCTTTTGGATTGTCTAAAGCCAACCCCAAAGAAATATTTCGTTAATCAGCGAATTGGAAATATCTAGTTTTTTATGCGTAATATATTTATTTTCTTTCGTTATGTTTTTAGTACTCCTAGCTCAAATAAAATTAAAATAATTAACTAAAATATAAGACGACTACCTTTCTCATCTGTAGAGCAAAACATTAGTTAAGGCACAGTAAAGCATATAACTAATGAATTTCACATAAGAAAGAAAAATGCGATAATAATAAAACAGTACGTTTGGTGCAGAATTTGATTAAAGGCTTACCATTTATTCCTCGGTTCTGTTTGCATTGCAGGATTGCTGGTCAATAGTCAATATTATCGGTGGTTTGCGTGACCTGGATCGGTCAAGGTCGCATTTCCTCTCCGTAATGGTGCTCGATGGATGGAGTTGAAGGTCAAGAAGCATGAATACTCATTTTTGTATGGTGTAGGTGATTACAGAACATTTTTGAGGATCCCATGTTGTAGGAACGTGCGGAGAAAGTTGGGAAAAGGGACTTAAGGGGAAATCAAAATGAGGGTGGTAATCGTGAATGAACGAATATGGAAAGATGCATAATAAATATGCATAATGAAAATTTCTACTGTAACTTATTACATGACAAAAATATATGCAATTTGTAATTTATCGTGAGTTCAAGATGGATCTAGGGAATGAGGATTATGCTAGTAAATATGGAGTTCAATACGCAACGGTAACGAATACCTGAAAATATATGTATAATTAAATAACATTTGTCATGTCATGAGTTGCTGTTTGTGGTACAATGAGAATAATTAGTTTTATTACGAAATCACATTAAATTTCAATCCATTTCTGCATATACCTTTACGTGGGCCAATTTTTATTTATTACACAATGTGCAAGGCTTCTCGTTAAATACTTATCGACAGAAATAAAGACAAACAAGTGAAATTATGTGTTATTTTATAAATTCAATATATGATTTTAAAATAGGAAATAAAGTGAGTATATACTAAATATGTATACTTTTTTTATTGAATTTAGTACGAACGACTGACAAATAATGTAAATAATTTGCAATTCCTCATAATATAATATAAACACGGTCTTCAAAAAACTTAAAAACTCTTAAAATCTACAATAAAATATAAATAATCTTAGCTAAGAATACCTTACCACTTGATAGCATAACCATCAGTGTGTCATTCATTATCATCATCATCATCATTAGACTTGTCCAGAATATGTTCTAAAAACGACCAAAACATGTATATATTTATGTGCTAAAAATAACCCAAATATGTGGTTAAATATGTGGTTAAAACTTATAGAAAATCAATTATTTTATTACATGTGAGAGGTGGAAGTAATGTCATAACGTTTGGATTACAATAAATTGCATAGTAAGCACATAAATAAATGAATTCGTTTGATTTGTTTCATCGATTTTCACTGACACTTAAAGGTTTGAAATTAGATAAATTTTACCAAATTTTCTTCGCATGTAGCCAATTCATAGTGGCAAATAACAACCTTCTCCAAGTTTTTCATTAGAAGTCGTTTGGTTCAAAATGGCAAATTAGAGATTTAATTAGAATATCACTCACGATCTTATCGTCACAATTAATAATGCAATGGTAGAATATCTTATAGAAACTGGAAGTAATTGCAATTTGACGTTCAAAAAAATGAATAACGAAAGTGTATCCAACCAATTGAGCATGTGCTAGCACATTTTCTTTCTTTGTCGTTGTTCTGTCCATACCAGAAACGGACTTTTTTTTGTCTCGTTGACTTTTTAAAAACAGCGATATCGAACACTGAATGTACAATCGTATGTAGTTTTTTACATTCATAGATTTTAAGGTGTACGTAATTCAATGTTAAGCACATGCTGCAAGCATCGTTGTTCTTGTCTCTCGTTCTCAACTTGCAGCACGATTTATTCTCTCATTATCGTTTCTGTTCTTGTCAGTGGTAACTTTCACTCTCTTGTTTCAAGTTGCTTCCACGAAGCATGGTCCTTTGAGCAATTATACTTATTCCTAATTAAGCACTGCATTTTAAGATCCATCATTATATTTATAAAATCCTATTAAAAGGCTTGTTGATTGTTTTTGATAATTAATAAACTATTGTCATTAAAATTAACATCAGCAATCATCAGCATAAGCAATGTTTTAATGAAGTTCAGGTTCTTGATACACTGCACACTGAACGTAAATACTCTCAGAATTGCAAGATTTTTGGTAGACTTCAAAATGTGTTTACGGTGTCAGTGACGTAAATTCCTGAAATATGTTGTTATATATATACATATGTTGTTACAGCTCCAAATATATATTTATATATAAATATGTGCTTAAAATTCCAAATATGTAAAATATGTGCTAACAAGTGGCCTTCAAATTACCCCAAACATCACCAAATGTTCACTTGCAAACTCTCGGGGACATCGGATTTCATATGAAGAATATGTATTTATATGCGATGGACAACTCTAATCATCATTGTTTATACCGGATGTCATATCGTTATTTGAATGACTTTAAAAAGAATACAATTCTTGCAACAGTTGATTAACATTACGTAGCAATGTAAAACCAATTCTTTCTAACTTGCATTTTTTAATTTTAACGTATATTCACGAGCTCCAAGCACCAGTTCTCTTACATGACTTTGTGCTACTCCCGGTACTTCTTGTAATGTTGACATTGAGAGATCAATTCAAGCTTAAATATAAATATAATGTCTGACACTATCGTACAAGGTAGTACTTTAGTGAAGTTTATAATACTTTACACAAATGAAATTTATTGGTATCGTATGAATTTCAGTTCACATTATATAAGGATTAAAGAGCCTCATAATATATTTCTCAGTATATAGTTTTCATTTTCAATATCCATGCTTTCCGTCCCAATATCCATCAAGCGTCACTGTTCAAATATAATTTAAAATCAATCAGTAAGTAGACCTGATTAGTAAGCTGCACTCTTACTTATTACAATGCTAACAGAGTCAATGAGATTTTATGACGAGTTAAAATACGCACCTGGTAGTTAGCTCCTTGAAGAAAAATGTTTTCAAAGAACATGGGATGAGCTGAGGAGCATGTTCTCAAGCTTATGGAAATATTCTTGAGGGGAATATGAGCTCATGTTGGATTCTGATATGAGAATTATTTATGATTTTGGAACAAAGTGTTTTATAACACATGCATTCCTTGTGAGAGGTGGAAAATATGTGCTGAAAAATTGTAACTTTTAAATAATTTCATTTTGAAAATATGCTTTGAATATTTGAAAAAGGGGTTGCTGAAAGTGAATATTTAGTCTTCTTATCGAAGTAAATATACGATATATGAATCTTACGTTGTATGTGGATGTATATTTTATATTTTATTGATGTATGTCGTCATTTCGAATTGCATGTTTCTTAACCCTTGACGCCTGTTTCTAGTGGCATCAGTGATGAATGTGGTTTTGTATTGTTAGCAGCACTCTTGAATATTTTTCTTGAACCTTCAACCTTATTATGCCTAATAGGCATAATTGTATTCCAAAACTTTTATGTAAGACGATCTAGTTGATAGTGCATTGATTCGTATTTATGAAAATAGAGAATTGCCACGGGATAAACGTTTTTTACTCATGTCAAAATTGACATTGACATGGTTTGCTCGCGTAAAG
>JAANSM010004710.1:0-10976 GCA_036850725.1 Orchesella villosa
GATTTGAGATTTCTTCTCATCACATTTACCAACATCTGAACATCTCTGATAACAAGAATCAAATGAGACTTTTGTCATTGAATGAAAAATGTACAAGCAATAATGCAACGATTTTGATTTCAAACCTAACAGGAAGTCGACATTTTATAAGTCGTTTCTAATCATATTGATTTACTTTTCTGCAAGAATACACTCATCAATCTCAAAATTAGAATATCATAATGCTCATGTAATATGCATATTGCATATTATATATTTATATTTACTTAACTATTCACCTGTAATAAGTTATCACAAGTAAGTTGGTTCGGAAGCTTATACTGCTGTAACGCCTACGCATTTTTCGATCATCATAAACACATCTCAAACTCTAGAAATTACAAAAGTATGTCCAAAGTTTCTCGAACTGTCTCTGCAATTTCAATATAAATGCATGGCACAAAACAACAAACAAAGCCCGTTCGCGTTCACGATCACGATGAATCAGCAAATCAGCAGCATGAGCAATTCAACGTCATACCATTGCATTGCACATTGCCCTAAACATTTTATGCATGTCATGCTGTCAGCTGTGGAGTGTGGTTGTTTTCCGAGGCTCATAGAATAAAAATCCAGATGATCTGGTAAATCTGATCTGTGAAAATTGCTGATACAGCTCGATCTAGTCTCAGCTCAGTCTAGTTTTCATTCACATTATTTCAGTACATCATAACAACACTTTTTTTTACCAATTTATCTTGATTATTGACTTGTCACTTGGAGAGTAAATTTTGATTCTTTATTCAAATGACTGATAATCAAAGACCAAATGCGAAGAGTTAAGCTACATTTACGCATTATTCATCCTTGTCATAGGACGCAGGGCCTCCAGAATCGATAAGAAAAGGTAAAAGGGTTGAGGTGACACTTTTACTTACATACAACTTAACGAGAGTCAGCCACAAAATAATTCACCTTTCAAGATTTGTTTACTTTACTAATTACTTACAACTTAACTTAAGTTAACAACTAGCTAGGGACTAGGATGCCAAAAATGATTAATAACTCATTAAGTGATTTTTTACTTTGATTAGTTTGATGTTACCACTGACCATGTCGAAGTTCAGCTTGTTCGAAGGGAATTATAAAAGGAAGCCTGACCAAAAGGTGGGCGGGCGGTCCAGGTTCACTGAAACCAGAGAAATGACGTTGATGAGGGCTAACATGGAACGACAGATGAGAGAGGTAAAGTGGAACGTGGAATGATTGTACTTACACCTTAAAGTAATCAAAATAAAATGAAGGTTTGATCGAGCTGTTTCTGAATTTCAGCAAGAGCGTGCTCGTGCTGCAGCTGTCCTCATCTTGCAAGCGGGTTTCAGAGGAAAAAAAGTTCGAGAAGCGTTGAGTAATCGTCTCCGTCAAGAATTCCAACAGGAATCAGAAACAGGAGAGGACACTCTGGATAAGCTGAAGCGTCAGATGACACGCTTTAACTATTTCTTTAAGGCACAGCCAAAAGATATAGAAATACTGGGGAAGCTCGGGAAGGCCATGCTTTCACATCGGGACGACTTGATTTCGAGCATGTTGGAAGACTCTTGTTCGCTCATAAGACTGCGTCAAATCATTCAGAAAGGATTTGTAGTATTTTCTGAGCCATCTCCTGCTGGAAAGACAATCGTTTTGAGGCTATTGGAGGTTAGTAAGTGCAACTATTTATTTATGAAAGAATCTAGAAGGAATATTTCAAGGTTTTTTCAATGTTATTGAATATTTGTACCTTTTTGTAGACTTTCACAAACTGGAAGAATGTTGATGCTGTCAGATCAACTCTGCGTCCCCATCTCAGCTCATCAAAAACAGACGAGGTCATGACATCGATTTGGAGTCACTTGGTTCTGCACAACAACTTTTTCAAACTGTACAAAAGTTTCTTAGAACAAAAACTGGAAGTTGACAGATGACGATAGTGCAAAGAAAGCTCTACAGCATTATGATTACACAATTTTCTACCGATTGTTTTTGGAAGTTATACGCCAGCTTAGTCTAACATCCCGCCAGTTCACTATCGCCAAAGAGGTGTACGTCACGAAGGAACTGGTGAAGATACTGCTTCTCGAACTTGCCAAGTCGCTTTGCACCGTGAGCAGTGTTGGAAATCCTGTAGTTGAATATGTCATCTGCCCCTGTGTCGCGAAGGAATTAGCGGTTGTGCAAAGTGGAAGAACATTGTGGGAGGATGAGTGGCTTCAAGTCATGGAGGATGTGGTTCGCCTCTCAACCGTGCCAAATGATGGAGTCGCCAACGTCAGTCAACTTACGTCCAGTGATGTACGTCTTCCTAATGATGAACCGTTGTAGTGGAGAACACCAAACTCAGATGAAAGCTAGTCAAATTTTTCGAACCTTGAACTTGCTTCTGCCGGCGGTGGACAATAGAAATTCTGTATTTTCGGATAAAGGTCATTCGGGAATCGACGATGAATATGATGACGAGCTGGATGATTATGATATGAAATCTATTGAAAGAGTACGAGTTGGAGAAGGAATTTTTCACTCATCGTCAAAAGGTACTTGTGACTTGACCTTACTTATCATCATGTATCACTGTAATTAATTTTAAGTTTTTAGCTTTAATTCCCCTTTTTTTGTTTTAGATGTATGACGAGCTTATCATTCTGTTTAGGAAGGGAAACTTGAGTAAAGAACTATCAGTGTTTAGTGCAGATATGTGGAATCTTATGTATCCCGTGATAAGCTGCTTAATCGACATCAGCCTCCATGGTGCCATGCATGATTTTGACTTCTTGAGAAGAATGACCTTTGAGCGAGCGTTCTTGCGTTCTGCATTCTATCATGTGAGTTCTTATCTACAAATAGAATACGTACCTATTTGAATGAACTAAACTAATATGACAAAGTAATTTAGTCAAATTGTTCATCCAGGTTTTCAGAAAAACCAACCGGTCCATTGACGAGCTTGCTGTCCTCGGTTGGTTAATGACTAACTTGATGAAAACCTTGTATGATGGGGAGTTTCTTCACCGCAGCCCTTTGAATAAGGAGGAACTACAAAACTTTGCCAAAATACTGGAAGACACTTACGTAGATATCATTCTTATCGATAGAGACCTTGTGGATCCTTCAATAAACAGTTCAAAAGAAAGTAAGTTCTGGCATAATTTAAATAGCATTTATGTTAGTGAATCATAAATGCATCCCAAGACTTAACGTAACTTAACGAATCTATTTTTCTTTCTGGCTTAAGGTGATCGCGCAAACCCTCCTCATTATACATGACCGGAACTTACGACTCCATTTATATCCCGAAGATGTATTTTTGTCAACCAAATTTTCATCTCTCTTTTCAATGGAGACACATGGAATTCAATTCTCCCATTTTAATAAGGATCAAGGACCAGCCCAAAACCTCTCATTTTTAGATCAGCGACTACTGAGAGTACTTACGGATTTTCCTTTCGCCTTATCTTTCCACGACAGAGTTTCAGTTTGGCACCAAATGATTTATACGGATCAAATGGATAGGCACGCTGATGGAAGTCCATTTGGACGCCAGCGGGTAGAGATCAGGCGAGCTTACCTGTATGAAGATGCTTTTGAGAAGCTTTCTCCGGAAAATGGTAGGAATGCTGGGATTAACAACGTACCTAGCAATGTTCAAGCAAAATGTAAAAATCATGCTATTATAAACTTACATTTCAATTTTGCAGTTCCAGACTTGAGAACGGACGTGAGAATCTCTTTGGTTAACGTTGTCGGTGTTCAAGAAGCTGGAGTGGATGGTGGAGGACTTTTACGGGAGTTTTTAACGGAAGTAACCAAGGCTGGAGTGGATCCTAACCGAGGATTCTTCAGGGTTGACTCTAGAAACAGGCTTTATCCCAACCCTGTTGCAAAAAGAATTTTTCCAGACTACCGAAAGCATTTCTTTTTAATGGGCAGACTGGTTGGAAAAGCGTTGTATAGACAGATTTTATTGGAACTTCCATTCGCTGCATTTTTCTTACAACTTTGTGCGTTTGGCAGCGTCTCATCAGCAGTAGACTATTTGGCCACTTTGGATCCGGATGTTCATGAAAATCTCTTAAAACTTCGAACTTTTGATGGGAATTCGTTGAAGGATTTAGGCAAGTTTCAAGTCTAAACTAATTTATTTTATTGAATATTCATAGGTATTAATTTTCTTCCTATTTTTTATAATAGCGTTGGATTTTACAATCGATTCAAATGAACTTGGAGAAACTAAACTAGTGGAACTAAAACCAGGAGGAGAAGATATACTCGTTGACGAGACCAATTTAACAGAGTACATTCACCTCGTGGCTGACTACAAAATAAATAGGTATTTATGACAAAAACTGTACTTATAACGTTTTGCTCTCAAATACGGTATGAATTAATGTGGTGTCTTTTTAGGAGGTTTGAAAGTTTGATTTAAAAAAAATATTTATTTTCAGAGAGATAAGAGATGAGTGTTACTACTTCCGCTGTGGTCTTCTTGATGTTGTTCCCATCTTAAGAATTTTTTCTTGGAAGGAAATGCAGACCCTGATTTCGGGATCAGATAAGCCGATTGATGTACAAGACTGGAAGGCGAACACTAATTATGGAGCAGGTTATACTTCCGCTCATCAAACTATAGAACTATTTTGGCAGGTAAGGTCCAGGTCCGGTCTCCGGCTCCATCTAAGAAGGATAAATAGGAACTCCATACAGATATTACATTAAATATTTGAAAAACAACTTTTTTTTACTTTTGTACGTTTGAAAACAGATCCTGGAAGATTTTGATGAAGCTCATTTACGAAAATTACTGAAATTCGTGACGTGCTGCTCCCGACCACCTCTTCTGGGATTTAAAGAACTTGTACCAAAATTTGGGATTTCAAATGCCGGTGTTACTGATCGCTTACCTACTGGTATGTTTCCTTCTGATGCCATTAATCTAACTAACTTTAGTAAAATTCAAATGATGTATATATATACGTTTGCTAATTCATATATGATTACATTTTTACATAAATTCAGCTTCTACTTGTATGAATTTGCTGAAACTACCAGAAATCTCGGACATTGAGACTCTCCGTGAACGTCTTGTTTACGCCATTTCAGCTCAAGCCGGATTTGAGCTTTCTTGAGTCAATATATTAATTATATTATACACAACTGAAGCTAAGTTAACTAAATTATGTCGTTATTCATTGCTATTTTTATTTTTATAAATGAATAATTGATAGTGGTTAGTATACGATATAATAAATAAAGCTACAAAAACCAAGGTTTATATCATATCTGGTGTCAGCAATGCAAGGAGTTTATTTGAATCTATAGGTGATAGGGTTTCATTACAAACGTTCCAATATATAGTTGGAGAGTCTAGTAAACTAGGGGATAGGGGTCGCATATGGAATGTTAACAGCTCGCTTTAGATGAAGAGGTGTCTCCAACTTATGATTCACTTTTCGAAGGATGTCAAGGCCAGGTCCAATCATCCTAAACAACCGAATTAAATGAAACCCGAGTCAAAATCAACTTAATTATGGCTGTTCAAACCTTCCTATCTTACAATCTAATTATTTTCTTCCTTACCACAGATGGATTATCCTCCAACTGGAAAGCATCCTTTAAATCTGATGGCGACATAGTTTTAACAATGGCAATAGGATCTGAGAAGGAAACTCTTCGAGATAGTTTATCCCGCTCAGAAGATTCGCCCAACCTTGTATCCACTCCAAGGTCCTTTCCCTTGACTATAACTATCATTACCACCACTTTGGGATGAACCTCCTCCTCCAATAGGAATCTTCTCCACCGGCTCAGGAACAACAGGAAGTTTTCCTCGCAAATCCATCAGTTTATCCAGATCCACTGTCCGCTCCAGGTTTACATCATCATTTTCAACATTAGCGACTCTTTTAACTTTCGCAACAAAAGTTTTCATTGTTCTACGTTTGTCACGACCGTCATTTTTGGTGCTGGTGTTGCTATTGTTGAAAAAATTCTGACTGCAAGCAGCGCAACCAGTTTTCTTGATGAGACCTTCGGTTTAACAATGATTGGAATTGAGCGGACTGGATTATGGCTGAGGTGGTGGAATTCACTCGAGGCGTGAGAGGATACGTTTGAATCGGCGACTTGGTTATCTTGGTCGTACCCGGCTGGGTTTTTTCAAAGTGAGAGGATGAACGATTTGCAGTGAGATCTATACTAGCCTTAGTTTTCCCAGCGGAAATGGAAGTGCGTTTGGCTTTCTTTTGGGACTGATTTGGTGAGCGTAGTGTAAAGTTTGGAAGCGGAAGTTGCATGGATGGCGCTATATAAATTGCTTGAGGCCTGTGAACCTTTTTCTTTGGAGTTTGTGGAAGTAGAAGAGGGTGTGGATAGGGCTGGCTCATTCCGATCCCAGAATTCTTGTTGTTTACGATCTGATGACTTTGGTTTCGCTTCACAGAAGGAGGACCAGGGAACACAAAGACGGGCTGTGACTTGCTCATTTGAGGTGGTTCCTTTGCGGCCTGCTGATGCTGCTGAGGAGCAGGAGATGAGAGGTTTGGTGGTGATAAAGGCGACTGGTGATCTAACTCTGGCTTGATTTCTGGTGAAGGTTCCATTGGCTCGGGGAAGACGACAGGTTGAATCATCATGTCCTGCAAGTTCAAATCAGGCAGCACGGATTCTGAAGCGAGAGCCCAAGAACTCATGAATTTAGTCAGTTCCCTGTTTCCACTGATTTTGCATTGTTCTTGTTGAAATTTTAACTTTTGCAAGCGTCTCTTGAGCTCCTCAACAAGCTCTGTATCAGAGGAGGCATCATACGGCAAGGTCCTTCCTTGAAACTTCTCCACCGGAGGCTCCCCATTTCTCAGCCAAAGTATTCGATTCCAAGTTCTTGACTGCTTGGTTGGATCATCTGTTTTGGGAATGCTATTGAGTTGCTCCTGAGCATCCGGCTCATATTGGTTTTCTTTCAATTCAAAGCCATCCACTTCTATAGCATGAGGTTCAGCTTCCACCTGGCAAATCGCTTCTCCCTTTATATTTGGGAGACTTCCAAGCATCTTAACCGTCTCCTCGAGTTCGAGTTCACTATCAATGGAAACGGAAGTAGAGGACGAGCAACGCCTCCGCTTTTCCTTTACAAATCTATTAACTTTCTGCTGAAACTGTCTAGCTGCCTGCTCCCAAATCTCTTTAGATCCGGACGGTGTATTTTGGAGTTCGATTTCATCGTCTGTTGTCGCCGCCACAATCTTTTCAATCGCTTCTTCTGACAGTCTGCTCAAAGAAATGGATCGACCCACCTGGTTTTCATTGTTATTCTCTTCCTGTTCATTCTTCAATTGTTTCTTTATGAAGTACTTCGTCTCCCTCTACTAAAGTCACCTTCTTGCTTCTCTTCCTCTTCGATTTTCTTATCGCGTCAGGAACGAGTATGGACTTGTAGGTCATTTGATCAAGTGCTGCTTTGTTGAATTCTAGCTGCTCACCCTGAAGTGTGTGCCTAGAGGTTTGGGATAAAGGACCAGTGTCGCTAATGGAGGTTGGGGGAGGGGGTTCCGTGATGATGCAGTAAGGTCGACATCGCTCACGAAAGGCAACCTCGACTTCCTTCTCAGATTTAATTGTGTGCCGTAGTGTTTGTGTGCCATGGTTGTCTTTGGAGGGCTTTGCTGTTTGGGTTTGGCAACCCACCGCAGAACAGGATTGGGAAAGAAAAATCATGTTATTCACTTGTTTGCCTGCTTCGTCTTTCACTTCACAATTTTTGTCATCCTCTTGCTTCTCTTTCATTTCCTCAGATTGAAATTGAAAAACGTTATTGTTATTTTCAGCTTCCACCTGTGCTGATATAATAAATCCTTGGTTGTCACCAGCCACCTGTGGAATATCTAACTCACTTTCTTCCTCTTCTTCCGTGACAGGTTCTGTTGATGATGATGAATTACTCACTTTCTCTTTTAGGTCCCGTTCCTCGTTATTCTTCACTGGGGCAATCTGAGAAGAAGGTAGTCCCACCTCCTCAACCGTCACAAGCTCGGAAATTTTGACAGGTACTGTCTGGACAAAGGTTTCCACTGATACAAGCTTTCGTTGAGACACTACAACCCCCAGTATACTAGGAACAGAGGGAATCTTTAACTCCAACTGAGACGACCATGTATCCTCCACCTGTACATTTTGCCTAGCATCATCATCATCTGTTGAGGTGGGCATGGAGGTACAGGTGAACGGTGGACTGTAGGATTCTACGGTGGTGATTGTATTTACTGTAGAAGGTGGTTGAGGAGACAAGTCGACTCGACTTTTAGTTTGGATTCGGAGGTCAAACCTCGTATCCAAATCAGGGAGGGAGAGACATCCCCTTGGAGTAGCAGGAGAAGATGGAGCATGATCAGGATCAAAGCTTGTTTCAGGCTCCGGTGCTGATTCAATGGAAACCGCTGAGTTTGTAGAATAAGTCGTATATCAGCTTATTATTGTTGTTTAACATCTTGTCAGGGTGAGCGGAAGTTGGTGTAAACAGTGGGATACTTTCTTCTTTCACCTCTTCCTCATCTTCGTCGCAGCTAGACACCAGCTTTTCCACAGTCGAAACCACATCTTTGGCAATGTCATCATCTTCAACTTCCCTTAAATTCTCTTCTTCGCCCCCACTTCCTCCACTAGTTGTGGTCGAGCAGTCCCCATAAATATCATATTCGTCATCCTCCACACTAACATACTTGATCGGAGTTTTGTGCTCCCGGTAAACAAACACAGAGACTTACCACCACCTCATTCTCATTAGCGGATGCTGGAGGAGCTGGTGTGAATTTTGGCTTGAATTTGGCATCTAATAGTGAAGTGTAGACTGAATTATGACGGTGTTGAAATCCCATCTCACCCTCAGTTCTGCCACCTCTTCGGGGAGAAGTAGGATACACTGAAACTCGTACATCGTCAATGTCAACCTCTGGCAAGGATTCCTTATCAGTCTCAGAAAATCCAGAGGCTTGGCTCTCCATTGGAGCGTAGAGAAGAGTTAGACTGTCGTTCCGAACAAGTTTGTCGGAGTTCATAGCAGAACATCGACTCATTAGCTCTTCATCCTCACAGAAATCATCATGAAGATTGAACACGCGTTTGAGAGAGAACAGTTCAATCTTGAGACCAGATGAGCAGCTTAGAACCTGTTGGGATTTCACCCATTTCAAGGTCGGATAAGGAGGCTGTCCTCTTCGAGGTCTAGCACTGATTTGCTGCCGCTGGAAAACTGGGAGGTAGAAACGAGCTGACTTTTCTTCATCTGGATTTTGATGATGACTTTGTTCTGCCATCTTAGTCTTGATAATCATGGGACTGCCACTGGAGTGAAATATTGAGAGACATCCACATTGTGTCATTACGGCGAAGTATCCATCCTCTGCAATCCACTGGATATCCGAGACCCAGCATTCCCTTTTAAAAAATTGGGTTCCGTCATAGTCTCCATGTGGGCAGAAAGGGACACGACGTCTTGTGAGCTTAACAGGCAACTCATAAAATGGGGCTGGAAGATTTTCTACGTGGACATAAGCTGCTACATGAGTATTGATCACAACTGCAATTTTGGTACAGTCCGAAGATAGTCTTGCAAAAAATCTAGAACCAAGGCTAAGGCTAGATGCGTCTTTACTCTCTCCAACTAACGGACAGTCTAACTCAAAATGGATGATTTCCCAGGCAAGTCGGAAGTGGGAGTTTAGCCTGGAAATGATTCCGTAGACGAGGTGGAACTCGGTGTTTACAGGAACCGCGTAGAGCATAGCCCCTACCAATTACTTCTTTATCTTCCTCATCAAAATTAGAACAGAGTTGAGCTTCAAACCATAGCTGATCCTTTTCCTCTAGCCACCTCCGGATAAAAGATCGGTCCATGAGGATCCTGTGCCACCGACCGGGAACACTATTTCCTTTAAAGTTTCCAATGCTCCTCTGCCTCAACGCTGTTTCATATGAGGTCAGAAAAATGAAGCAGTCTTGGGGGCTGAGGGCACAAAAGACGGCGAAGCCGTCGGGAAGGGCGGTGATGAGAGGGAAGATCCCATTAAACTTTTGAGAGGTGGCGAGCCATGAGCTTATCATAATTCTTTGGGAGCTAACTTCCTCTGGAACAACCAGATTGTTTTCGGTGAGGAAGCCGACCATATTCGAAAGTCTTCTGGAGACGCGAGAGTACCATGATGGAGCTGAGCGACTGAGCTTGATGAAGTAGGGCCGACGTATGTGTTTTACTGTTTTTAGATGATCAGTTATTACGAATAGATCGCCAGAGGTTTGGATTCCAAAGAGAAGACTACCTAATGAAATGAAAATTATAAATATATTAACTAAATCCAAATGATTTAAATCTTGAGCGCCTTATCATTTTCTTACCATCTTCTGTGAAGTGATGAGCGAGACTCTGACGTATCATGGAGGTGGCAAGATGAGAAGGGAAGAGTTTGAAGGCCTGGAGGTTCAGCAAGGCAATCTTGTTCTCATTCCCGATCACAACTAGATCAAGCGATCGAGTTTTACTCTCTTCGTAGTGCACATTCTTCAAAAGTTTCTGTCAACAGGAAACAAATGATCAATGATAAGTACATATTGGACTAATAGATCACCTTGCCCCTCCAGAAATACTTCCATACCTCATCGATGAGCTGCTGGGAGAGAGCCACAATACTCCAGTTTCTACCTAATCCAGGAGTGTCAAAGTCTGGTAACCCGACTGTAGCAAACTTGTCCAAAACGACAGCTTTCATTATGATTGGATTAGACTGCCGGAATTTAAAACATGAGTTGTCTTGATTGAAAGTTAAGATGTGAGAGCTAATAACAAGTTCAAGTGACATAAAATAAATTGTGGGTGTCAAAAATATCATTTTATTTTTTTGTTTTTGGGGCAAGTTTATTTTTTGAAATATTAAAAAAATCATGAGGTTGGTAGTACCCAACAACTAGAAACTAAA
>JAANSM010004711.1:0-10972 GCA_036850725.1 Orchesella villosa
TTTTATTACAGTAGAAATCAGAAGACAATTTATATATTAATATATATTCATTTACCAGAATCATTATCAGTCAACTATGTTTTCTGCGGAAAGTAAAGTAGAAATAGAAAATTTCACAGAAACATGAAAAGAGAAGTAGGAAAAGAGAATAAAAGAAGAATAAAATAAAAATGCGTATTCAAGTAAATGACTAGAGCACCACAGAAAAAAGAACTTTCTTTGAAATACTCATAAATGCACGTATCTAATTAGAGAAGTTAAGATCATACACAGTAATTAATATTAATAGACTTTAAAAAAATGGTAACAATTTTCGGAATAAATTTCCATCTTGTAGTAGTAGATAAATGCTTTGTATAGAATTACCGGGCTCCTATTTTCTCATTTACTCCAACTGTGGCCGAGCTTGTGCCCTTGTCTTAGTTTGTGGGCTTCCTTGGAAAGCGCTGCTGTGTCGCTGTGGGCGAGCATTACCACCATTAGGAGGAGGAAGAATTGGGCCACTGAGTGGAGAGTAAGCCTTATCGTTGGGGAAGTGAACAACGGTCTTGTCAACTGGCTCGTATTGCAAGCTAACGGTAGGTTCTCCGCTGGAAGGCTTAAGTTCATCAACTTGGGCTTCATAAGTTTGCTCGGGCTTCTTAAGCAAAACGTTAATCTTGGGTCCTTGTCCTTCGGACTGCTTGAATCCGGCTTTGATGAGCTCAGCAATTTTGTAATTGGGAATCTCAATATCGACAACGGATGATCCTCCACCGGGTCCTTGAAGCCAGAGAATGTGTTCGGAACGGAGAGCAATGGCATCTTGGTTCACACCCTCACAGTTCACTTTGTATGAGCCATCCCCAGATTTTTGGGTCTTGCATTCAACACCGAGATTTCCACCACCACCTTGAGGTTGGGGGAAAGCGTTGGCCACCATGGCGTGAAGGAAGATGATGCATGCCTGGAAAAAATTTAGTATTATAAAGAAGGAACTTAAACCCTTTTTCATGTCACTTATCCAAGTCTTAACTTACCGAAACGAGCTTCATGATTCTCCGATAGTTCTTTTTTTGCGGGAGCAAAACAGATAAATGTTTAGTGAATTAAACACGAATTGTCCTGTCTTTGACTGTTTACCAAATCACCGAATGCAAAGGAATGATATACACTTTCAAATCTAAGCCGAGTTTTATACTCGCCCTCAAAAAATTTGTTTACTATGCAGGTTGCTTACTTGCATTGTTGTCTTCTTGTGGCTAAGTACCTCAGTCTTTTTTTGCAATATATCCAAATATGACGGGGCTATATGGCATGGCTATATAGCAATAGTGACAATAAAAGGATTGAGGATTGAGAGATGAGATGAGCAAAGAGGATGAGCGATGGATGGGATTGAAACAAAAATGCATTTTAAAATGCAGTATTTACTTTAATGCACATATACATAACACAAACGAGCCCTTTCCTCTCCCCTTCCTTACGCGAGAAAAGTTGTGAGTGAACATACATAAATGACAACAATTATTTATTATTTATCGATTATTAGTTTGTGTATTGAGTAATTGGACATGTTTTAAGGTACGTGTGTAACATGTGTGTATAACATGTGTAAAAATCTAGCTCTTCAACATGGCATAAGTGGCAGTACAACAGCACGCTTCACTAGACTAGCTTCAAAACTTCAAGTGTCATTATGTCATCATCATGTCAATGCAGCTTGCTAAAATCTAGGCAAGTACACACATTTATTTACATGAAGAAAATGAAGACGACTTCACACGTGTGAATCACAATTGCAAATACTTGCACAAGTCCTTAGGCCAGACTAAGGTTACAGATTAGGTCATCCATTATGCTTAAGCCTCTAACAAAGCGACTGGGTCTTAACAACATTGCAAATTATTAAAGTCATCATCATAATCATCATGATCATCATCACCATCATCCCAGTCCCTTTTCAATGACCACTTATTCCATTACTCACACTATCCCGTGTGGACAAATCCCGTGACAAAACTTAGATTTGTGTGCTTTTAACTTTCCCTTAAACAAATATAAGCGTAGGCCGAGGATTTTTTAATGATATAATAGGTAGGTATTAGGATTTTTTAAGTATAATGGAAATAAAAATACCTACCATAATCTTCTTCACTTGCAATTTCAATAATGGAGAGAGAGAAAGAAAGAGATTTTTGCCTAAAGTCGTAAGTGATTGTCATTTGTCATATCATTTTAAAACCATCTATTCCTCACTAATTAAATTCATGACGTGTCTTATGACTTGTCACTATTAGAATTTAGTAAAGGTTTTAGTGCTAACTCGGGTGGTTGGTGTTGTATGCTATATATACTGCTTTTTAGTATGCATCAAAGATTATCTCTGTTTTATGTATTTTTATATATAGTTTTTATAGTTATATAAATTTGTATGTACGTGTGCAGTGTGCGTGCATTGTACACATAATGAACAGAAAGAATGTGATGCAACTCAGCAAAATGAAGTAAACAAGAAGTAGTACAGCAAGTAGTATAACAGATATTAAATGACGCTAGTTTTTTTTATAAGGGAGAGGTGATAATGAACATTATTCCATTTCCATTCGACTTCAAATGAAAAAGAGAGGACACAAAAGAAACGTGAACGACGAAAAGATGAGCGACGGACCATAATAGGAAAATGCAAATTAAAAGAGTCGTGATGTGATGATAACTCCCCGGTTGCTGCGGTAAAGGCTCTTTGGCTCGTAGAGTTATTTTATCTATTAAAAGACTTCAACTGTGCTCAAGTCGCCACCGGGCATGGGTGAATGAATGGCATGGCATATGGCATATATCCATGTGGATGTGGTATATGGTTTATAGCGTATATGATGGTGTGGGGTGCTCTCTGCCAAATGTAAGTTTAAATATATCTTATGAGCTTCATAAGAGTTGAGAGTGTTTGAGGATTTTGACAAGTTATTGTTTATTATTGCTTTTATTGTTGTTTGGCAAATGGTTTATGCTTTTTTAAGACCAGACGAACATGGTGTGTTTAATGTTTGTACAAAAATCTACATTAGAAATGAATGCAAAGGTCTTATGAGAAAATGAGCTTTGAGGTTGGTTGTGCAATTAATTTTTAGCATCATCATCATCGTTTTTTTCTTTGTAGTACTGATTTATTTTAGCTTTTCTTCATTTGCAAGGGTGTTGTTTAGTATGCAAGTGCCCTACAATTCCACTCATGAGTTCGGAGAATTGACGTTTAGAGCTCAAAATCAATTATGGGAATTTCGACATTGGCTTGGGTTGTCTTAAGAAGATTTCATAATCTCACGGTACTTCTTTTGATCAGTAACCATTTGAAGAAAGACTCGGTACTTTCTATCGTGGAAACTGAAAGGAATAACATTAAACATTTGGTTTAGTCATGTTGCCTTGATGGTATTGCGCTATAAAATAAAACAGGTAAGAATTATCTTTTCTTGTACCCTTTTGCAGATGCGTTTGGTTGGATGACGGAACAACCTCCAGCCATTTTTGAGACGATGTCTCGAACTTCAGTACCGGTTGCAGCGGCAGCAGACATTGCAGCTCCTAGAAGAACGGGCTCTGCACAGTCTGGGACGATGACGGGAAGACCTATAACGTCAGCGTGCATTTGGAGGTAGAGTTTTGATTTAGTTAGTCCGCCACAGATAACTAGTTCTTGGAAGGAGTGCCCGGCCTTCTCCATTTCGTCTTTGATGTGACGACTTCCGTACTGTTGATTTTAGGAGAATAAAGGTTAGTACTAAATGCAAAATTATCATTTCATTTTCGTAGTGAGCAACGTTAATTTAAAAGAGGTTATACCGTTAGCGCTTGGATTGTTGCCAAATATAAGGCAGCCAAATCAATTCTGGAGGTAGACAAAGTAAGCCCGCTAATCATTCCTTTGAGAGTTGGATCAGCCAGTGGGGACCGATTGCCATGAAAATCAGGCCAAATGTGGAGGTCTTCTGTCAACGCATTCGGGTTAGCTTCTTTTCTGATTAAATCTTCCAAGTAGGACAACACTTTCCTGTAGAATTGTAAAAGTTTTGCATGAACATGCATGCATCTTTTCTACTTCTGAATAATGTTTATATCTATGCATGTCATGATTTTTAAACTACTGACTAACCCTACGCTATTGTTGCATTCCCGAGCCAATTCAGGATAAGCTACATGACTCATAACAACATGATCCAGCAACTTTCCAGCAGCGCTTTGTCCTGCTTCACTTAAATACATATCTTTCAGAATGACCCCGTAATAAGGGCCCCACACACCCGGAACCATTACAGATTTGGGGCTTAGAGCCATGTGACATGTAGACGTTCCTGAAATGAGTGCAAGCCTCCCGAGCCCAACCTTCTCTTGAGGTACGTTCCCACAACCAATCATACCCAAAACCCCAGAGTGTGCATCAATCTGAGAGAAGCCAATTTTGACATTGGTTCCTAAACCAAGTTCTTTCGCCGCTTCGGCTGATATTTGAACAGAGTCTCCTGGAAAAGAAAATGTGTTCCCTATTTTTGGTAAGGCATCCGTAAGTCCAACTTGTGAAAAGTAACTTTCATCCCAATAATTTTTCCCTTCTTCATTTACGTGAGTCCATTTGCAAACAATACAGCAAACAGATCGACTCAAAGAACCAGAAGCTTTCCACCTCAGAAAATCTCCAAGATCGAAGAAGTGTTCCGTTTTACGGTAGTTTTCTGGCAGATTCTTCTTTAACCAGAGAAGCTTGGGAGTTTCCATTTCTAAGGAAATTGAACCACCAACATATTTCAGTACGGAGTGGTTAGTAGAATTGATTGTGTTTGCTTCTTCGCCGGCCCTGTGATCCATCCACATCACGATATTCCATTTAGGATCGTGAGATTTGCTAACTGATTCGGGCTTCCCAGTACTCCCCAATGCAACCAAGGAGCAGGTAGCACAAAAAGAAATGCCAGACACATCTTGTGAATTTACATTTACGAGGACTTGCTAAAAATATAAATGGAATTGTAGCCCGTGGTTCACACTAATTACACACATGAACTGACAGTTCTCAACTCAATCTGCATGACTGTAAATTATTTTAAATTGGTGAAACAAAATTTGTACGTCATACCTTGACAGTAGTAACAACAGCATTCCAAATGTCATCACTACTTTGCTCATAATAATCTGTTTCCGGGTTGTTAATAAGAATCTCCTTTACAGCTGTGTTTAACAGTTCTCCAGTTGTAACATCAAATAGCCCAGCTCTCACACTTCCAGATCCACAGTCAACGCCTATAACGTACTTTCCCATCTTAATTGTTTTAAAAGCAGAAGCTAGTTACTATCAAAATGGTGGAATGCTGATGTCCTTTTTCNTAACAGTTCTCCAGTTGTAACATCAAATAGCCCAGCTCTCACACTTCCAGATCCACAGTCAACGCCTATAACGTACTTTCCCATCTTAATTGTTTTAAAAGCAGAAGCTAGTTATTATCAAAATGGTGGAATGCTGATGTCCTTTTTCTACTGACAACAAAAAAATGACAAGATTTATATGCAAGAAACCTTCATTGAGAAAGTATAAAAAATATAGGCAACTGAACACACCTGTCGTCGGTAACGCTATGCTTGTATGCAAACACAAGACTGACCTGAACATGTGGATCCGATCCATCCTCCAGCATTAAGTTATGTTAGGACGTGATATGAATATGATATGAAAAAGTTTCTGTATGCGTCTCCATTTAATACTTGCTGGAGACAGCGAGCATGAACTTGAATTTCATGTGGAGTGTACGCATATTATGATATGATGAATATGAATGAAAGACCTTGAAGAATCAATATGATGTGCATACTTATACTGCTGGATAGGGAATGCTACTCAATATCAAATTACTTTTATGAGACGACAACTGGTTGGAACTGATAATCGTAAGTTAGTTGGGTTGCATCATACTTCTACTCTGAAGCATAAGCATACAGACTTACAGACAGATATAGAGATAAACACTGAAATAATTTACTGAATGATTGGCGGTATCATAAATGGATTAGATAACGTTTTAGATTATCCAATTTACGAATTTTGGGATATGGAAGCATGGCAAAGTATGCATAATCAAATTATGTTTCGAACCTCTCAAGAAATAATAATAGTGTTGGAATCGTCAACTGTTAATATCAATATCTGTTTACTGGACAGCATAACATAGACTTTATGTTGCTGCTCTTGCTCTTACTACTGTATAAGTGTACCATTCCAGCTTAAAAGAACCCAAAATTGATCTGTTACTAGATGGAATTATTTACTCATAGAGTCTTAAATTTGTTGACGTACAATCAATTCAAGTAGCTAAAATCAATTAGAATTAAGAAGAAATTATTATTTAGTTTTATTGACATTATACATATTTACATTCACTATTGCGATTTTTTCGGTAACGTTGCGTAATTCGAGCGAGCGTAATATCGTTAAATTATGTAGAAACGGGTCGATAATCGGGTAGATATACTAATTTGTACAATTGCTACGTATACTATTAATGTTGATACCGCACAACAAATCACATTTATACTTGTTATAATTTAGGGTTAAACGTATAGTTTGGACACATGCACTTTATTAATTAGTTACCCTACTGCATGCTGTTTTATAACAACCAACATTTACAATTTTTATCGGATCTGAGTTACGCAAAGCAACTTCTGTATTCTGGTAGGAAGAACAGAACAGCGGCTGACCGTTGCTTGTTTATGAAATTGTTACAAAATTGACTTAAAACTGATTTGGACTAACTTAAAGTTTATAACTTTCACAACCACAATAATAAAAGCATTATGATTCAGGATTATTAACAGTTTAACAGACTACTTAAAAAGTTAAGGGTTTGTGGGACTAATATCACTCTTGAACAATATATATAAGGAGCACCATTGGGTCATGGGTCATTCAGTCAGGCATTTTAGAGGTTGTACCATGATTGATTTGTTGGCATATACTTAACTTAATTAATTGCCTTGAGCTTGGAGATTGTCGGACTGCAAAAGTTGCTCAAGCTGCTGTAAGCAATGTGATACCCCAGCATCCAATTGCAAAGTCTCCCACTCATCTACCATAATCTCAATTTCTGGATCCGGAACATTTTTGAGCCTGTTGGAGAAACGACAAAATGGAAAATGTAATGACAAAACGTAACATATTTTTGCCAAATATTTGATGAATTTTATTGTGTAACATACCATTCTAAGCTTTGCATTTCAACTTGCTCCAGATCCGCTACAGTTTGTGCTGCCATTATGTACTCAAGGCATGTGCGAAGTTTTCCAAAGTGGATTCTCATTTCCCGAATAAGCTCCCTCACAGTCTTTGCAGATCTCTGTAGCTTCGTCTCAAAATTATTCAATTGTTCTTCCAAGCTTTTGGCATTTTCGTCAATTTCAGTAAAACTGTGAAAACTGGCAATATTCTCGGAATGAGAGCTTCCCCTCCAGAGCTCATAAAACTGAGTAAACTTGTCAGAAACCTTGATTTGCTGTCAATATAAAAACAATTAATTTTATATTCTGGAAATGACAATCACACACACGCAAACATAGAGAAACGTTTTTGAAAATACTCACCTCAATAAATAGCTTATTAACCACGTCTTGCTTCTCCAAAATGATTTTCCAAACGTTATCGCTTTCCCCCTTTACATCCTGAAATGCCTTATCCATTCGCTCAGCCACCTCCCGAAATTGCACATTGAGATTACTTGCCATTGTTGATGAATTTTATGAAGAATTTGATAGGATTTTCAAAGAAACTTTCAAGATTTCCGGAACAAGGAAGAACTTCCGAATGTCATAAATTAAATTGCAGAACAATCGAATTCCCGTGACTTGAGTTATGAGTGGATGTTTTAGAATGAGAAGAAAAATCATGGCAGATTCTTGAGTATGCTGATTGTGTAAAGGGTTGCTGCATTTTTTAAGGGTCAGGTCAGCCATATCGCATAATATGTACATATATACTTATATGCTGACCATACCTTGTACCCGCATTCTTTCCATACATGCATAAGTATTGATGGCGTGGCTTGGCTTGGACTTGAAATCGGTTTATCAAAAATGCTTGAAGCTGTCTAATACATTGATACATATCCAAAAAGAAGTATGAAGTAAGCGGGATGAATCAGGACAAGTTCTCTCAAGGGTTCTTCACTTGAGACGACAAAAATGAAGCAACGGTTGTCTTTTCCTGCTTCCTAATTCCCCAAAAAACTGCACACAATATCCTTTCTTAAGACGGTTTTATATCAACAATGAAATTGTGTACAATGCATAAGTATGTATATGGATGTCTTGATGTATCAATATTTTTAGTCATATAATGCATTGTACTGTGGTTCAAGTAACAAGTCTATGTACTTTTGCCTATACTTGCTTATACGTTAAACGTCCAAGACAAGTCAGAGGTTGTGAAAATCTGTGAAAGTTTTACGGAAGAGGGAACACGGAAACCATAAGCCAAAAAGGTTATTCAGCAGGGAAGCAAGTTAGAGACCGGACTCCATAAAGCCGGATGATATTATGCATTAAGAAGGAATGGGGAAGTTAAGGGTTGACTTATTACAGTATTCCTTAAGGCAATATTCTTCATGAAGAATCAGGAAAGAGGACATCCTTTCACAAAATTGTTTGCAGTGCGGAAAACAGCTGAAAAATGCATGGTATGCCTCTGTACTTGTTTGTGACACATAAACATGCTTGGGATTTTAAAGATTAGAAAGGGTTTAAAGGGACTGGGTTAGTATTGTCTATTGTATTTGAAAGGTTTGTGTTGGGGTATTGCTCAGGCAATCCCACATGGTTTTCCAACGAAAAAAACCATGAGTGAGCGGAGACAACAGATAAGAAATTGTTTGATAATTGGGCAGTTTAATCCTTTTTTGAGTGTTCGGTAGGGTCCAAAGGGTTTCTTGGTTTTTGAACGCAGACGAGCTGGTTCAATACCGATGCTTTCTTGACTAAAAAAAGACAGTTGAGGAGCTTTATCACCAATATGTGTACATTCATGAGCCTTTTCCTTCAGTGTTCAGTCAGAGTTCAAATCAATGCACTCATGTTTTGTATTCTGCATTCTCAATATTCCATTCTATCCTAATTTCAACTTGGTCTGCGTTTGCACTTCATATTGCATTACAATTGTAACTTGAAACCATTTTGTGGGTCACGTCATGAGATGACAAATATGCATTGCTATCATATATTATACATTCTGGAAGGAAGAAAAACCTGTGCCCATATCGGAAAGATAGATAGCATTAGTTTGTCAATATTTAAAATTGGTTTAAGCATTTCAGCATATCTGATTAAATTGCATTTAAGAAACCCTAAGTTATTCGACTCTTTACTTTAGAAAATTGAAACCACATACTCATTTTAATACTCGCATACAAGAAACTACAAACGTGTACGTCGATCTATTAAGCACTGGACGACTTAACATTCCTAAGCTAGGCAGAATTCAGCTGGTGAAACAAAATTTCAGTACATTCTTCGTACCGTACATAATGCATAAGTATCTGGCGACCTATATAAGCACCTGTCCGATTAACTTTAAAATGCTAAAAACAGGTGGAATACAGCATTAAAGGTATTAAAAATAGAATAGCGGGCTTTTTGCATGTGAAAAAATGAAGGGTTAAAAAACAGGTCCTACAGAACCCTTTGACTAAGAGTCTCTCAAGGGTCCGCTATTCCCACGCCCATGGAAAGGCATATCCTTTTTCCGTTTCCTTTTTTAAATCCTCTTAAGGCATACTGAAGCTTGCATTATGCTTCTAAAAAATGTGAACCAAATATTAGAGTATTTCCTAACGGATCGTTGAGAGTTTCTTATCTGGCTCATGTACCGATATTCAAATAAAAAAACAATTACTTATTTTTACGACCTTCTTTGCTATGCTAAGAAATTGGTTTGTAATTGGTCGGTATATGTATGCAATGTACATCGTATGCTTTAAAGGACCACAAGCCATTAGCCATGGTTCCTTACCTTACATCCATAAACAACATATATATATTACGACTAGCTACACAAATTCCACTAGATCAATCAGTAAACCCATGCACTGTAATCTTGATGAACCACGTGTTTTACTTAATAATTATTTGTGTAGATTGTTTTTTAAGGATGGATTTTAATCTGTGAAATAACTGTGAGTTTAAGATCCAGAGAGCAAAATAACATAGTAAGTTTATAAATGCCGAGATTTAGTTAACAATTTGGACTATTTATCAAATTACAAAAATTTGAGCGGTATGTTTGCAACGTCGCTTTGTTAATTTGATTATTTGTCAATTATATACTCTAACTATAGATATAACCATGTCATCTACATGTGCATTTATCCGTAAGAAGTTTTATGCAGACGAAACATGTTGAATGTTGAATGACTATATCATCGATACACCAATAAAAGTTCTTTTGGTTAGAAATGAAAATTTATTTAATCAATCTCTATTTTGGCTCAAACTAGAATACACAAATAACTAAAGTCAACCTTAAAGCATCTTTCCAATTCGGTAAAAAGTGATATAATTTATTAGTTTTCTTTGCGTAATCACAAATGATGTCAACTTTAAAATGAAATCCCTGATTTTTATTTTAGCTTCGCAAATATACAATCCGTTTAAACAATAAGATAATATTTAATGCTAAACATTATAAAGAAATCGCCTGTTCTGTTGAGAAGCTATAAGAATGAGTTGACTAAAAGCTCAGCAGTTGTCTTCACGAAATACGATGTGATGGAGATGGAGCCATTTAAATGGTAATAACTGTCTGTCATCTCTTTACTGGCAGTTGAAATTCTAGAAGAAAAAAAATGTTAAAAACCCACTAAAAATTCTTGGTAATGACACTATCAATCGTGTTTACGTTCATTAACATAGCACGCGGGTGTCATGAGTGATGCTGGTTTTGATACATTATGATAATTGA
>JAANSM010004712.1:0-10969 GCA_036850725.1 Orchesella villosa
GTCAATATTAGACATTTTTGGATGTTAAATAAATTCTGTACAATTTACATAAAAATGAGGTTGAAAACGCATGCTGATACAATCTGGTTCATGAAAGGTTTTCCAAAATACCGAAACTTGTTTTTATGCTAATCCGCTTGCATATTAAACCATTGTAAAGTAATCAATGTAATCATAATGACAAGCTGCCCCTTAAAAACCAATTAGCAATTGTTTTCATAATCGTATAAAAAGCTATTATCCAACTAAGCCTTAAATCGCATTTTCGAACGTCATACATATATATATGATGGTTCTTTGAGCACATTCTTCTGAACGTAATCCTGACTGATGAAAATCATCCGCTTTGTAAACTCAGCTTAAAATTGCTTAAAGTTTCAAGTTTCATTATGTTTAGATTCACAAGAGGAGTAATGACATGTTTGGTCACATTTCTTTCTTATTTGCAATGTAATATGATGTGCGATCACAATATGATCCCTTTTCGCATCTCCAAGTCAAGTTAGCAAAAGTGCCAAGAAATGATTTACCATTTTGGTAAGATAAGAAAAATGAGGAATTGTGTAGTGTACAAATCTTTGGGTAAGACGGGAATGGTGCGATCGCCTGCTGTGAAAATTACCAAGTGTCAGCGCAGTCAGAAGAGTATAATATTGTGTGACTTTTCAAAC
Source organism: Orchesella villosa (assembly GCA_036850725.1). Taxonomy (NCBI): domain Eukaryota; kingdom Metazoa; phylum Arthropoda; class Collembola; order Entomobryomorpha; family Orchesellidae; genus Orchesella; species Orchesella villosa. The sequence continues at coordinate 672 of JAANSM010004712.1, forward strand.
ATGATGGTGATGATGATGATGATGATGAAAATGAAGTGGAGATGAGAGAGGCATGGCATCACATCACACACAAGGAAAAGGTGAGAAAGGGTTTGTTTGTTAGACACTCCACCATCATCATCAGCATCAGACAAACTTATAACATATTCCAAAAAGGATAATAAAACTAATTAAGACAGTTGAGTGAATGAGTTCTTGTTAATTTTGCGTTTACAAACAGACAGACAACTCTCTGGTATTTGAGTAGAGAGATGAGAAATAAATTACAAAAGCAGTTTTCCTAACAAACTGCCAATAAAATGCTTGTTTAGGTTGGGATACACTAAAACCATGCTCTCCTACCCACACAACGTTGCAAAGAAGAAGAGACTCGAATTTTGAATTTTAAATGAATCAAAATATAGCAGTTGGATGAAGCATTTCAAGATGGAATTTCCCCAGTAAAAAATTATTGTAATACATAACAATATACTTTTTTAGAAAAGAGCCGAATGAATGAATAATTAACCAAAGATTAATTTGCTACTTTCTGGTCTCAACATACCTTAAATCTTTTCACACTTTAACCTGAGGACGTTTTTATCTATGGAATATCGATGAGCTAAAAACGATTCAACATTGAAATAGAATTCTACATACAAAACATAATAATGATTGGATCTCGCTCGATAGTTAGTCGGTGAAAGGCTATCAATTTCCAGGTGTAATTACATTTTTGAAAATGAATCAAAATATAGCAGTTGGATTTCAAGATGGAATTTCCCCAACAAAATTATTGTAATACATAACAATATACTTTTATAGAAAAGAGCCGAATGAATGAATAATTAACCAAAGATTAATTTGCTACTCTCTGGTCTCAGCATACCTTAAACCTTTTCACACTTTAACCTGAGGACGTTTTTATCTATGGAATATCGATGAGCTAAAAAAGATTCAACATTGAAATAGAATTCTACATACAAAACATAATAATGATTGGATCTCGCTCGATAGTTAGTCGGTGAAAGGCTATCAATTTCCAGGTGTAATTACATTTTTGTATTTTTTAAATTCACAAAACTAACCAAATCTGTTAGATCTTCTTTTGTGAATACAAAACAGTTGCACTGACATGGCATCATCAAATATATGGCTGCTTTCGTGCAAGCAAAAAAGTATGTATATTGCTCATGCAAATTTCATTTCTAAGTTTTCTTCCTCACTTCTTCGACTCAACGACTTTTTCCCTCCTACTCCAAAGCAAGGAGGAAGATTTAATGCGGTGCTACTGTCAAAAAGTTTCATGTTATTATTACATTTTTCTTTAGCTCCATTCCAGCATATAAAGTACATGTAAATGTAAATATTCCAGTGTCCTACGTCCTACTGGAATCCAACTACATATGTATGCATGCATGCTCAAGTTGCGAAAAAAAATTATGCATGCTACCGACCGACCCTTTCTACCGACACATATCATCTGCTCATTGATTATGCAAAAAGGGAGGAGGAGGAGGAGATATAAAGCTAACTCTGCAATTAGTTCGGCAAATGTAAGGAAAAAAATTATGTACTAAGCTATAGGTACTCATTCATCTGAATATTACATTATATTTTTTTATCATCTGTAATAAATGTCTGCTCTTTAGTTTTTGGTCTTCATATCCATATATTCCTCTGTTTCTATATAGTTTATCATCATTAAAATAATCCAAATAGGAAGATATATTCAATACATATGTCTTGCTTTGAAATAAGGTATCCCATCCCTTCCTCTCCTCCTCTCATTTTTACGTCGTGTCGTCGTCTCTCCTTCTTCTTCTTCGGCTTTGATGTTGTTGTGTGAATGCCAATAATCATAATAAAAGGGATCATATCCTCATCATCATCATCATTTGTTGAAGTTTCAGAGCACGCCTGTCTCTGACACTAAAAAGATATGTTGTTTGCGCTACTCAGCAGTGTACACTTTTCTGACAGCCAATTTTCTTCAGACTTGACCACTTTTACCCTTTAAAATAAAAAAAATACATAAATGTGTGTGTAGCTCTTCTCCTGCTGCTTGTCTTCTTCGATCCTTTTTTCCTTTTCGGTCCAGATAAAAATCCGCAATAATAATAAAGCTGCTCAAATATGATTAATAGTAAATAATGGGCAGGTTGTAGTGCCCATTATCTTTGTGCTAATAACAAATGTGTGAGCCGACTTGTCTTTCTTTCTTCTCTCTCTCTTCTCTCTCTCTTTCTTTCCAACCACTTTGTTCTTGTTCAGGCCTAAGTATGTTGCATACATTTCTTAATGTTTTATGTTACTCATTCCATTCATCTTCTTTCTTTTCTCACCTCCACTTTGTTACACAAGAGGACACTCTGTGAGTAAATGCGCGTAGCTCCTATCAAATAAAATATTTGTACGGACGATACGGATGAGTGGTTAGTTCTATATGCTTTTGGTGGTGTGGTGTGAATAAAACAAAAGAGAAATAGATGTAGATTGCACACGATAGGATATATATAATGTATTACGCTATGCTGATTATTACACTCCGCAGCCCCGCGGGGACGCCCTCGAAAATATCATACAAATATTTATCATTATCATCCATTTCTTGTTTGACTGCTCCTGTTGATAGACACAGTTTTAGGAGATGAGAAAAAGCAACGAGAAAAAACTAGACCAAATAAGTTTCCTTTTTTGTGTCTTTCAACTTTTTCTCATTAGCAATTGTGTTCAAAAGGAATTGGCAAAATGTCACCGTTTCATAATGCGAACCAAGTATAACTCTACTTCGTCCATGTTGATTGCTGTGTGCTCTCAGAGGAGCAACTCATAATATGCCTGCATCTACTTATATCTATATCCAATAGCTTTGCCAGTTTTTCTTTATTTGCATAAACCCATCAATTTAATTCATTGCCATTATTATTACTCCGTAAAGAGAAAAAAAAAACTTGGTTGATTATCTTTCTCCACTCCATTTTATTATTTATGTACTTTTTGGATTGGAATTGAAATCATTTGTATGCATATCGTTTCAGCTTTTAATGCATCTACAGGTAATGATTCTTTAACGGTGCTGCAGCTCGATGCTCATGCTCTGGACGATTAGAAGAAAAGTCATCGTGTTTGTTGTAGTTAAATTTTATACCAACACTATAAGTGTATAGTCTTATATAGAAGAAGCTATATCTTTACCATACCGTCGTGGTTGGCTTAGTTTGATGGTAATATGTTGAAAATAATAAGAGCGGACAGATAATGATGATGGCGATGGAGATAATAAGAATAATGGTAATAATAATCATAATGATATTATGAGCTCACAGTAGTAATATATGTAGATATATTATACATATATACTCATCTCACCCCACCTGACAATAGAATTATTGTAACTATAAAGAATATGATGAGAAACGGAGCTGGTTTTTGACTGAGCTAAAGAGAGGACTTGTACCTAATATGTAAAAAGTTATATATCGGATCGAGTTGGTAGTTTGAACCGACACGTAAGACAACAATATGTTGAAAATAATAAGAGCGGACAGATAATGATGATGGCGATGGAGATAATAAGAATAATGGTAATAATAATCATAATGATATTATGAGCTCACAGTAGTAAATATATGTAGATATATTATACATATATACTCATCTCACCCACCTGACAATAGAAATTATTGTAACTATAAAGAATATGATGAGAAACGGAGAGCTGGTTTTTGACTGAGCTAAAGAGAGGACTTGTACCTAATATGTAAAAAGTTATATATCGGATCGAGTTGGTAGTTTGAACCGACACGTAAGACAACAAGCTTTAAGCTCAGTCAGCTGCCATTTATTCTGCAACAAACCATTTTTATCCAACACGCTGCTGCTGCCGGTGCTACTCCTCAATGAGAAAGAAGAAGAAGAAGCTGACGACGAAGAAGAAAAGTGAATTTTTATATAACAAGAATATGTAATATGAAGTTTGACTTGACTGCAGCAGCTTAAAACAACAACTGTTGTTGTTTGATGTGTTTTTCCTTGTGTGTGTGTATGCTTTGTAATATTGTATTACTGTGAAAGAAGGATGGTCTCACTTATAAAATACATACCACTTCTCCGGCAGCTTCATTTCATCGAGCCCTTTAATCATCCATGAGCCGTGCATCGTGCATTCTCTCTCTCCCATTTCAGACAAGACTGACTGACAAAATAACCGGCACATTTTCTTTTGCCACTACTAGTTTATCATTATTACATGCATGTTTCGGCTTGGAAATACTAATGTAGCTACATTAATATATACAATATACACACATAGACACACAAAGGCAGAAGTTAAGTGTACCAAAACACCAACACCAAACAACTTATGAAAAGTATCCAGTTAGTCCGGCTTCTTCATTTTGACATGAAAACTTTTACGTGCATTCCTACCCCGAAAAAAAATGTATTTAGCTGAGTTGCTGGATGAGATGTTCAATGTTATAAAAATAAATTCCAGTGAGCTATTTTCATATTTTTATCTACCACCACCACCTCACGTAACCGACGATGAGTAAACACTATTCCTGGGGAAAATACATAACGAAACGAGTGCATTATTACTATTACATTACAAATTCCTAGTTAAAAAAAGGCAGCCTCCAACATTTTCGTGTTGTCTTCGTTAACAATCATACGTAAATACACAGAACCAATATGGTTATTATTACGAACGAACAAGAATTTATTTTTCGCAGTTTGGTTTTAGGTGCTCTGGGAATCATTTGAAGATGATGATTATTATGATGATGATGATGACGATGGGATCATCGGAAGAATATTAGTATGTAGTGTTGTGTATCTCTTGCTGTTGCTGTGTTTTCTTGTAATAATTTTAATGTCCTATTGTTCCTCCCTTTTGTTTACCGACGGACGGACTGGCATCGTCTTTGACCTTTGCACGTTATGTCTATTATTTGGAAGACCCAGAATGCACTGCATACAAATACAAATAATCGTTAGAGCTCAATATAATATATCCAGTTCGGCGGAGGATTTAATATTTTTCTTAACGTGTTAGGTGTAGAGCTAAACTCTGTGTGACGAGGATCATGATGATGATGATTGCTAATGATTTTGATGGGTATCGAGAGAAAAAAGGGTTGAAAATTACAGGCAATTCTTAGACAAATAATAAAATCCTGTCTGTCAGCTTCAGTTTGCTTAAGGAGATGTAATGTTAATGTTATGTGCTTTTCATGTTGTGGATATTATACTTTATAGAAAGAGAAATTTATAGAAAGAGAATGATTCATAGTAAGAGGTACCCGGTTATATACTAGATTAGTATGCAACTAGCTAAGCTGACTGATGATGAGAATTATTAAGGTGGACTGGACTGGATTGGTGTTTCCAGTACATACACCGCTGTGATACTGTGATTAGTCTCACTCGTTTTTTTGGAAGAACTGTGTGTATTTAATATCCAAATGTGAGGACTAAATACACATTGACCAGTCCGAACAAAATGATTAGATTCAAAATAATTACACCTTGATGGTGATGGTGGTGGTATAAGAAGTGGCAGTGATCAATTCGTATTCTAGAAGTAGTAGTAGAGGTTCTTCCTCGTATTATAATGATTCATGCATGATTCATGACAGCTCGCAATATATACGCTAATTCATATAGGACAAAAGTAAACTATTGAATAAAATCACAATTTAAAACAGAATCAAGATTATTATTATTAAACGGCCACTGAAATAGCTTTTATGCAAAAATGTAAATACAAAAAAGTAAACCAATATAGGGAATATAGGAAATTCGGCACACATAAAATACATTAAAATATATATTGTATAATTTGCTCCAAGCTAAAAGAAAAAAATTGGAATATTTGTACACGTCTCATGTATATATAATACATTTGCATCTGTAGAATATAATATAATATTCACTTCTCCCTTACTTTTTATGTTATCTATCCGTATCGCTGTCAAATAACGATCTAATCTGCATTTAAATTAATTTAAGTGAATAGAAAAACTGGAATAAAAGCAGACCAAGTATGTTTTGGCTTAATTTTATTATTACTGCAATAAGTGCCATGTTATTTAATGATGTTATACCTTGTCTTGTTTCATATTCTCCGAATCATTATATTACATAAAAAAATTATGTGTGTGTCGAAGGCAAAAAAGATAATTGCATGAAATCATACAGATGATTTGATGATATTTATCCTTTTTTACGTTTTTATTTGATGAGAGAAATCATATCAAAGCATGCAAATGTGTTTGAGTTTGAGAGAGAAAAGTGAGGAAGCAACGCAATTTGTTCGCAGCTCCTTAGAGTGTTCCCATGCCCAAATGTACTACTAAATACCCTACAATTTTGAATACAAACCAGAATATCTGTTACGTTATCATATCATATAATATTCTATATATCATCCTTTCCTTTTTGAATCTACAATAGAATGAAGAATGAAATTTGGTGTTTCGTGCAGTGATAGGGCGGGTAGACAAAGTGGATGAATAATAATAATAATACGCAATATATATAATATATAATATGTATAAAGTACTACTAAATACCCTACAATTTTGAATACAAACCAGAATCTGTTACGTTATCATATCATATAATATTCTATATAGCATCCTTTCCTTTTTGAATCTACAATAGAATGAAGAATGAAATTTGGTGTTTCGTGCAGTGATAGGGCGGGTAGACAAAGTGGATGAATAATAATAATAATACGCAATATATATAATATGTATAAGCACACATTAAGCCACCTTTATATCAAAGGAAAAAGTCCGTAAAACAGAAAGAAACAAAGATCTTGGAATGAAAACGAAATGCAAAATGTGAATGTAAATGTGGATTATATGAACACAATACAATAATACAATCTGCAAAGCAACTGCCGTCGTGCATAGAAAAGAAAAGGCGTTTATACCCTGTAATCAGTTTAGTAGAAATCAAGCAGAGAAAAAAATGCATTGTGTATTGAATTAATATGCGGTGCAAGCGGATAAACGAGGTCTTCCTGAGAAGAAAAAGGAAAATATATTTGCGTGTGCGTGCTCTCATGCATATCAAAAGGTACATTTTAGATGGAACCTATAAACCCCTTTTTGAAATTCAGAAACTCTTTTTCTTTTGTGAAAAAAAGAGGAGTGAATAAAATGAATTTTATTGATTGTCAATTCATTTCCTTTTTCAAGACGTTTCACCCACAGAAATTAATTTATGTACGTATATATAGGCTTCATTCATGTAAGTTTTTCACTGGGTTATTCTCCTCCAATAAAATCTACTTGTGCCGATCCATATTTTATATTTGTTGTGTATAGGCAGGGCTCAAGTAAAGGTTGACAAGAAGATTATTTTTGGAACAGATTTGAATAGAAGCGTTTGACGGAAGGATGCCGATGAAAACTCCCATTCATTCATTGATTCCAGTTGCTTATAGTTCCATTTGGGATTAATTTCTTATGAATGACACACAATATTACGACAGGAGTATCTCAATAATCCCCAAGAATGAAGCTAAGCCCTTTTGGTCAACAAGTCTTTTTGTGTGCTTAAAGTTTATGTGTCTTGTGTCCTTTCATGACAAAATTTTCACTTGGTTGACTTTAAGTTTGTTCTACTTGAGCTGCTTTTATACGACTTATGCTCATTTCAATTTTCATGTTTCATTCATGAAAAAGTCAATGAGCGGCTTGAATGAAAATGATTTTATTGAGCTTCTTCAACTTGGATGAAAGCCTGCACCTCACCCTTATTCATTCAACAATTGTGACTGAGAAAAGAATCGGCCATCATATATAAAATATTGTTCATGTTGTCGGTTATACAAATTTAGAGTTCGCATTCTCATCAATAGTTGATGTCGTACATTATATTGAAAGGTGTATTATATTATATTTATTGTACAAGGTACACAAAAGCAGTCCATTAAAACGTAACGGAATTCTGGTTTAATTACTTTCTTGAGCGTTTGTGGTCATTGGTACGTTTGCTCAAAAGCTTGCTCCTTCTTTTTCTAAATACCACATAACAAATTATCGAACAGCCAGCCTGTCAACGTCAGCAAGTTACAATGTGCCGTCCTCAAGAGAAAATGGTACAAGATTGAGAATCATCACACGATGATGATGATGATGATGTTTTTTTCGGCTTTTGCTCCCTCACTCGTTCGTGTGCAGAATTTGTGAGTGTTAAATTTTTTAATTTAAAGTCAAATTAAATGCTGATTATTGACAGGAATGAGATAAACAAGATCATTGCACCTTTGACCTGCCTTACATGAAAACCATTATGAATCTGTGCGTCTTGGTGTTAGTTGATTGTCGCTTTTGAGAAAATAGATGAGAGAGAGGTTGTGGTGTTGGTATTGGACTCAACATGAAAAGTTTAAAAAGAATCCGTAATAAAAGTCATGTAACAAAATATAACGGGCAAACAAATAGGATAAAAATGAGGATACTGTTTTTTGTAAACATTCCTTGTGCACATAAAAGATTTAGACATGTCCATAAAATATTATGTATGTACTTTCTGCAGCCAATAATCATATTCAAAATGCTCACTTTACTCGTCTTTCATTGTTTATTATACATGACCAAAGTTGATAATGACTTTTTGACGTGAAAACGTACAAGAAATTCATGCCGATGTGATGAACATGAAGAAGAACTTGATGATGATGATGATAATTTTTTTAATCAAAAAATTGTTTCAAGTCTATTTTGCTTTCGTTTGCTTTTTCTCTCCGCGTGTTTTGCTACCGAAAAAAAGTCTTACTTTTTGTGCCCCATTAAAATTATTATTCTGCTCCTGTTCAAACATTAAAAAAGATTGCTGTTGATCGCCTTCTGTCCAAATTAAAGATTGCGAAGAGTGAAGTCGACGAGGGAAGAAAACAGCAATAATGATGATCATGATGGTTTTATACTAGTCGGCAGTCATGTTCTATAGTCTTTAAGAAAAAAGAAGGATGAGTTTGTAAACGCCTACGTTTGCTCCTTCTGTCTGGTGGATATTCCTTTGCTTTCAGGTGTGCAGTCGGTGACTGATCTGATTTCTGCTTTTTACGTAAATGATACATATCACAAGATAACCAAGGTTGAAACAACAATGCGAAGTTGACAAAATCTTAATGAGTTTAATGCTATTATAACAATTGGCTACACATAAGCACAAATGGACAAAAATCTATATACAAGTATAATACTTCTCATAATGCCTAAGTTATAAACGGCATGGAAAGCACACATTTCTGCTAACTAAATATTATGTGAATACTACCTTTCCAAAAGCTTGCAACGTGCAGACCTAAATTGGATTTCGCCAATTACACAATGATGATTCGTTGTGGTATTTGCATGGGCTTGGTCAAATTTTTCACTTTGTTAGCAAAATCATCTTCGTTCTCTCCCTGTGTCGAGTCTGAGCATGCCGACGAATGGAGTAAAGTTGATTAATGGGATTTTCATGACCAACTTTAATTAAATATTTTCCCTTTTCGTCTCCCACTTTATTTTAATCAATCACCAGTGTAAACGTATTACACACTATATTGCGCCACAAATATAAACGCTTTGTAAGGTAAACATATACAGTTTGCATAAAATTGTTCATCTCTTTGTTTTGGCAGTTGCACAACAAACACTGAATAGTTAGTGTTGACTCATGCTCATATATGTATGTGTATCCATATATCTCCATTTCATGATGATCATGAAGTATTAACTAACTGCCATAACGTTAGCAGTTGGTCGGTACGGTATGGCACGCGCTTTCCCCCCCATTTGACGATCATTTTCCAGAATAGGCAAGTATAGTGTGTGGTGGTAATTGTGTCGTGAGTTTGAAGATGATTGCTAAAGTAATCTTCTCAGATTTAAAATGATTATGCTACCACACAATGTATGCATTAGACATAGTGTTATAAAGAACACGCACAGAGGAGTTATTAAAAAACTAAATATTTATTTTAATTCAGACTTTAAATTTGTAACAAGTTTTGCTACTTTTGCACGTGATTAACATTAGTATCCTTCTTATTATCCTCTGAAATGGATGTTACCTTGCCTTCGGATGAAGCCGTACTCTCCCGTAAAACTGGCAATCCAAAATCATCCTAAAAAATTGATTGTACAAACTTAAATTTCGCAAAATCAAATATAAAGGCCAATTACTGTTTAACAGGAATGATATAAAACTGACCACTTCAATTGCTGCTGGCCCAGCACCCGGTCCATTACCACCTCCACCGTGACGGTGTTTCGAAGAACTTTTCGTAGCCAAAGGGTTAGTACTTG
>JAANSM010004713.1:0-10964 GCA_036850725.1 Orchesella villosa
CTTCGTATAATATTTAGTAAGTGTTTATCTTTCAATAGAAAATATTTACTTAGAAGAAGGACCAGGGCCAAAAATCGATTTCGTTTTAATTTTATTATACTGTCATTTAGGTAAACAAAACTCCAGTATTCGTTCAAATTCAATGTAACCAAATGTTTGCATGGAGTTGAATTGAATTAATTTAATAATTGAAAAATTAGAAGAGATCTTCATAATTTACGAATGGCTTAGACCACGCTTTCTTTCCTTCGTTCAAAAAATTGAGAAGCATATTACTTACTACCTTGCTGTAATGTTACGTAAGCTTATTCATATTGTACATGCAATGTCGAATACGGGCATAAAATATCCATACTTTCGTGTTCGTATACTAAATAAGCATCCAATTACCAGGTGGAAATAATACGGTTGATACACAGGATCCCGGTGCACCATTATTAATAATAAACTACACAAAACTCCATTTCTATAAATGATTTTTACCAAGTTGTATTCACTGGAATCTAGATTCTATTCACTGGCCATGCGCTTCATAAAATAAAAGTGAAAAAAGAGGCTTTAAAAATACTTGATATTAGATAAATATAGGTAAGCCAAAAAAGAATCTTATTTTTACTTGTTTTTATTACATTCATACATGTGTGTAAGTGTAGAGTGGGCTCAGCCAGTGTCCGCCGAAAACGTTTCAAATTACAGTGTATGAATGTTATCTCATTTCTTTGTACTACGCCCATTAAAACCTTTTGACATCACTGGAATCTAGATTCTATTCACTGGCCATGCGCTTCATAAAATAAAAGTGAAAAAAGAGGCTTTAAAAATACTTGATATTAGATAAATATAGGTAAGCCAAAATAGAATCTTATTTTTACTTGTTTTTATTACATTCATACATGTGTAAGTGTAGACTGGGCTCAGTCAGTGTCCGCCGAAAACGTTTCAAATTACAGTGTATGAATGTTATCTCATTTCTTTGTACTACGCCCATTAAAACCTTTTGACGATTGTTGAAACGTGTATAGTGTATACGTCTGCCCATATAAAACGTTTCATTTGGCGTCCTGTTGAATTCCTAGATGGTTATTTTAGTGTGTGTAAATGGTAACATCTGCTGAGTTGCAAATATCAAATTACATCTATTTTTACCTGTGTTCAATTTAAAAAAATGCAGGTAAAAATCATATAAAAACTTTGCTCTTAGATAAATAAGTATGCATAACATAGTAAAGTGCTTCTAGTGCTTTTTTTATTATGAAACCTAATCGTTTTTAAGTTTGTAGACATTTTCATTTATAATATGGTGACGTCAGTTATAATTCAGTTCCACATTCTTTTGTTCTGAGATTACTAAATGGCTTTTATATAGGAATTGGTAAAAATGGATTAGATGGATAGGATCCAGGTTCAAAGTTTATTTTCCGGTTGGTTGATAGACAACAACAGTTGCATGATCGGAAAGGTACACACAAGTGTGGTACACGGGGCATAAAGAAAATTCGTTTTTGTTAGAGCGGCGAATAAGGTTATAAGGTACAATGATCTATACAAATACATACGTATGTATATGTAAAGTAAAGAGCTATAATATGCATTGCAGTTTCATCCATAATTAATTGCATTTGCCATTAATGCTTTCTATTTTTCTCTCTGTAAAAACTAATGGACAAATCTGGCTCTTGGAATCGACCAGGCAATCCATTGTGTTTATTCATGTGCATTTTATCAATTCATTTGATCCTACCGTGTTTTTTCGGCTGAAGCGATGTGATACCATTACTTTATGTTAATGGCATACGTATTTATCAGCATCAGGCCAGTATGGGATGGATATTTATTTTGCTCATGCACCAGAGAATCCTCTATTATGTATGTCTTTATGCTCAAGTTTTGACTGACTGGCTGTGAGATTGAATCTCCTGCAGGAGAATATAAAGCTTTTACGGGGTTCTAAACTAAAATTGAAGGATGATGGATGGAACAAAAGGTGAAATCATAATAATCTGCGGGTTTTATACCTTCCCTGACAGGAGAGGAGTAGAGGAGAGGATGTATAATATATATGTATATCTTCATAAGTGAAATGCTGGAGGACGCTGTTGATGATTACCGCAGTTTCAATTGAGCTCTGTAGATGATGCCATTGATAAATCAGAGAAAGAATTATTATGGTGCACACTGGACCTTGCCTTCAAAACGGGGTATTGATTCTGAAGCTTCAAAATCTAAAACCTTGTGATAAAATCCCTCCACCGTGGTGGTGATGAACTGCCGTCCGCTCGTCACTTGAGTACCTTGACTGCTTATTATAGGGAGAACGGAACGGAACCGGATTTCATTATTTCAAATCCAGGTTTCAGATCCGCTCTATCCATGCATATATTCATGCGCACCTAATAATAATGCCAATGAGGGGGATGAGGTTTGAATGAAATAATAGGGGAGTAAGGGATTAAAACAAGTGGCTTTTCCTATGCATTCACTTCTCTCCTAATGCTTTACTTTTTTGTTCAGAAAATATATATCTAGAGCTTTTTCTCTCTCACAAAACACAGCACCGCACCGCATCATCCCATCATCATCTCTCCGTTGTTCTGCCGTGTGGCTCTAAAGTGCATTTATTTTTCTGAAATGGAATGAGCCCTGTGAAGCTGACTGAGAGCGCATTGTTATTATAACGGTTTCTACTGCTGGGACCTGGGATTTCACAAGATTTGCTTTTATACGAACTATACGCTCGTAAATTGGTGTATGCTCATTGTGTACATATGTATGTATATTTCCCTTTGAATGCAACAGCATGTATGCCTACAGCGCAGCGGTTTTTAGTTCTTGGAACTTTTTGTGAAGTGAAGACCAAGTCGTTAATGCCATACTAGGAGGTAATAGTGGCCTACCTTGTGAAAATTAATTGACATGGTATGATGGAAGTACTGTTTTCTCATATAGTGAAAGCTGTCCATTAAGTCAACCTGCTCATAGTTTGCTAGAGAAGCAATTAGATGATGAAATCAAACGGATGAAGCATTCGTTGGGGGAGCTATAAAATTATAGGTGCATGTCCAACTTGTTTTGATTTATTTCAAATAGTTTTCCATTTTCTTAAAAAAGTATGTTTATCCAGTGTCAACAGATGTTGACAGAAATATGAACTCAAAACCAAAAAGTAACTCAAAGAAAGAAGTAATTCAAAGGATTCATTTAACATTGTTCATGAATATTTTTTCAAATGCGAAACCATTCGCCATTATGATGAGTAGCTCAAGATCAGGGAAATTTCTACTAATGCATTTTGAATCAAGTTTACTAAAAAGTAAATTTTGCGTATTTTGAAAGGAGGAAACACGTTATTGTATGCAGGAGCAGGCACAATTCTCATTGACAATGCTTGATGGACATATCTGATTGTGATTAGGTAACCTATAAGTTCTAAGGAGCTGTCGTTTGCCCCTTGTCTCCATTGTATTTTCCATCGTGATAATGATGAGAGATTAGTTTTTAAATTGGTAGAAATGAACCTTAACTAACAACAATTTTACACAGTAGCGACGAGTGGCAGTTTAAGTGGGGAAGGAGCACCGTGTTTCACTACATCCATGTCTCAAAACTTTACGGGAACAGGACACTTACGAGTTCATAAAGCACGGTAATATCCAACATAAGTACACACGTCGAATATGTTCAAGTACTATTGTTCACAACGGACAACTTACGGTTCGTGAGTAATCACTCAAATCTGCAATGCATCAAAGTATTTCTTTCTTTTAGCGAAGTGGAGAACCTAAATGAGATTTTCAATTTGAAGCAGTTCCCATGGCTTGTTGTCAAGCTGCTCATTGTGTGGATGATGGATTTGATTTGATACACAGCAACACAACATGTCTATATTCAGCCCTGAAAAGTCTTGAAACACATTTTACATATCCATATATATATACACACTAACCGTTTGCACCGTAAATAAATTGCAAGAAACAAGTGTCACGCCACTCTTCCACTCCTTTTCAAGCTGGAATACCTTACTACAACACAAGGAACGAAACTATTTCTAAGAGCTTTCCATGAAACCTATTCCTTTTGGAAAATACTAAAATGTATTAGGTTAGGACTACCTACACATACACGTCTTCCTTGCCTATCGCAATGCCATTAGCCATGAAAGCATTTTCCCTGGTCAATTCTCGAAAGTAGCTTCTACTTTCATCAGGAAAATGAATTTCTCTATCAGTATAATTAATCTGGTGTTCAACCATTTAATTGTGACCGAATCATCAGTCGTCTCCTCGTTTTTGTCCCTGACTCATTCATTGTGTCGATTGTTCCGATAGTCGAAATTGGAATGCTTGATTGTGCATGCATGCGTCTTCCGCACATATTTTCCCTGCCGTTATATAGCGGACGAGACGAAAGAGTACCTCACTCACTAGCTTTCTGTCTTCCTCATAGCTAAAGTCGACAGATGGATGGATTCATGATTGGAATGGGATGGAATGTAATTTTATTAGCCACGGTCGCTTCTGTCTAGTTAGTTTCATCCCGTATCCATTCCATCGCTTCTTTCTGAGTTTTTCCACTTACTTTATTGTGCATGCTTTTCTTGTTACAAAAAATACTCAAGCTGACTTGTTTTAGGTAGAGGTATAACTGCATTCTCGTTTGATTATAGTATAACGACTACTTTCTAATGAATTCTTTGAAATTGGCCGTGGTCAGCCGTGCTAGCAAGCTACCCGTCCATTTTCTAATTTGGAGATTTAATGACTACAAAACTATATTGCCGTGGCGTATACATATCTCTCTCTTAACTCTGAATTGCTACACTTAATGGCTGTTTTAGATGGTTGGATGCACAAATTTTCTTGGGCGATTGGCATTTGAATGCTGAGTGGTTTTTCAAAATAATTTTGTCTCATTTTATAAGGCATAACTATTTGTTTTGTTGTTTACACAAAATTAAATCGTCTGGCCATGGCCAGGTAAGCGATGCACGTAATCTGCAATTCTTCTTATTATTATGAAGGGTTTAAAAAAGGTTGTTTCAAATTACAGCGTTTATTATGTTTTTTGTGGAGGTTAAACTTGTGCACTGGTTACGTTACACCGTTCTTTTCTTTTTTGTACAAGTCTCCGTACAATGTTTTATAATGTATATAAGCATCCCCATAAAATAAAAGATGAGGCAGGGAAATGTTTAAAAACCTTGATGGAATGAATGATGCAATAAGATGTTATCCTAATTTTATTCCATTTACCTTTTTCTACCTCTCCAACCCGGAATCATGCATACATGTATGCATGCAGTCACCGTGTTTTATTGCCTCAAGGAATGTTATATCTATTTGTTTTTCACTAAAATGCAATGATATGTAGATACACACCGAAAGTAAAAGCAGAAGGGGGAAAATGTCACCAGATGAAATGACAGTCTTTTTTCGCTCTTTACCTTATTCCTTCCAGCGCTATAGCAAATGGGCATTTTTCTTGGCAGCTGTATCAAGTAAACTGTATACATACTTGGTAAAACGGAGAAAAATGAAGTTTTTCTTTCAAGTAAAAGCCGTCTGATTCCCTTTGCTTTTACTATCGTCAATATTGTCATCCTCCTCTTCTTCATCTTCCCATTCCTTCCACTTGAAAGTAGGAGAGAGGAATAATACATACGTACGCAGAAAAGAGCAGAAAGTAATAATACCTTTTTAGGGTTTTTCTACGAAGAGCAAAACTATAATGGCAGCCGTAAATGCCTCTAGCGACAAGATGGTAACAATGTAATTATCCGCTGCAAATAGTCTCCGTGTATCGTGCCATATTCGTACCGTTTCCTTTTAGACTATCAACATATGACGTATATATATAACATACATTTATATGTTATATAGACCCTTACATAACTGTTGTACAGAAATACACATTGTTATTATATACATTTAGTATGTCTGAATGAACATGTACTTCTCAAGAGTGAAATGGAGAGAAACATTGTCATTTAATAGGACATATCTGCCTGTGTCATAACATGAATGAAAGAAAAGTACAGAACACCTTATAGTAGAGAACCCAAACATCATTTTTTGCAATAACCCATGTTCATTCATTCAAATACTATCACGATAGGTTAAGCAAGTTCATGACCACACTACAAAATACATAATATACACAATATGTAGCATGGGAAAAGTAAGATCGCATAAATTCTTTATGTTTATACAGTATTTCATACACGTATTGAAGATGTCATATAAGTATATGAACATGTACGAGAGGATATAGCATGTTCAGAGAGTTGGTCATACATACGTTGTTTCTTCTGTATAGAAAATGACAGATGCAATACGAAAAACAAACTAGCAAAATACCTTTTAGTGCTTTTTACACAGTTAACGTTGTTGTATATTGGTTTGCTACTGCTGAATTGGTGGTTGGGTGGTAATAGCCTTGTCGTGGTGCTCTTTTACGAAAGCATTTACGATTTTCTCGTCTTCGTTTTCCTCTCTCTCCAAGAATTTTTATGATTCTTGTTGCCTTGTTGATTACTCAGTGATATGGAGTTTTATTTCCTTCCATTTCCCTTCTTATTATAACTTCTGGATCCCTGTGCCCCATCGACGATATGGTGTGCGTGTGTCCTACTTGTCCCCTCTTTCTAAAGGCTTGCTTTGCAAAACCGGAGAGAATGTATAGAATATAATAATATTGCAAATTTGGGAAAAGGAAAGTGAAATAAGTACTTTTCCTTTGGAAAGAAAAGTGTTTTACGCTTTCAATCCCGTATATAAGATCATATAAGCCTCCGTTGTGGAATCGGTAGAAAAATTGATGGGACTTGTTTGAAAGATATCAATGTTTTTATGAACCCTGTGAGCTTGTTCCAGCTAAAGGAGTGTAATAACGGGGAAGGAGGTTTACTCTTGAAGTCTGTCGTTTAAAGATGGAATAGGAGAACGACAAGGTATCTTCCTTTTTTGATGATGATGACGTATCAGACTAGATATAGCTAAACCGGCTTTTTGGTTTTCGTAATCCGGTTATATCACAGTAGAATAAAAGAGGCACATTACATATATAAAATTAAACGCGTCGAAAAATACTATATATGCTATCTACACCTGTGTTCCGTTTCTTAAAAAAGTTTGTTTTCTTCCTATATAGTTGATAGTATTTATAGTATTGGTGTACAAGGGTGGGGATATGGTGGTGGTGGTGGTGATAAAAGAATGTGATGTGATGTGACATCAATGATATGGTCAGAGGGTCATTTCATTCTTACTTTTTTATGTTAGCTTGACCTTCTTTCATCCACAGGTTTTACGGTGATATTAAAAATAATAAAGTATTTGAGGGTGCTGGCGTTCCCTTTATTGTTGTGGAGATCCAAGGTGGACCATTCTTGGCAGAGGTGAACGCGTGAACGGTGGCATGTCACCACCAAATCACCAGTAGTCACCGTTGGGCAACATAATAATATTATGCGGTGCAGTGTTCGGTTTCACCCACCATTTGGTCATACGTTGTAAATCTGGCAAGAAATAATAATCTTCTGACCACCAATGGAAGTTCCACGAGGGTTAATACGATACGTACCGTTTTTTCCATCCATTTGGAAGTGGAAATGGTAAAAAGAAAAGGTATAACTTATCTGGTTCACATATGAAAAACCGTAATATCAGAATGAGTTTTTGCATCGCCTTAAATCGGATAAGATATGAGGAGGAAAAGAAATGAAAGAGTTTTCCTATTTTATTCATGTATTCACATTTAGGTGCTTTTCCTTTTCTTGGTATATATACTTTAGGTACAGGGAGACACATTAAGTACATGTACATATGCTCATCTTTATCCGTTTTTGCCTGAATTCTTTTTTTCTTTTTGTGTGCGTCGCTTGTGTGTGTGCATGTGAGAATATGAAAAGTCATTTTTACGATCGCTCAAGATTTTTTGGCAGACAAAATGAAGCCAGCGGTCAAGCCATCAAAAAGCTCTTGTCGTTTCCCCCCTTTTTTGCTTATTGCTCTGCATTTTGGGATGGATGATGATGACAAACGGAGAAAAAAGAGAAGACATTCCGATAGATAGACAGATAGATGGATGGATAGATATGAAGGACAGTTTTCCTTTGAATGGCTGGAGCTAGCTCTACCGTGTAACCCTCAATGCTATGTCCATCTGTATGTCCATGTCCATCATTCCAAATCTTGTGAAAAGGAAGAAGAACAAGAAAAAAAGACAATTCGATATTTTTCCTCAAAATCTCTTCACTCGTTTTCCTCTCCAAGAAAATCACATAAAAATCTGAATGAAATGAAGGAATTCATACCTATATATTACAATATTAGAGTAGAAAGATAGGAAATAACTTTGTGTAACTTTGTTCGGTAACGAATGTGACATTTCCCTTTACTCTCTCTCTCTCTCGCGCTTTTATTCTTCAAGACATGCATGTAAATGTCACCGAATTATAAATGAAACAAGAAGTGAGGAAAAAAGAAATAAGAGGTAATGCTTCTTTTCCAATTGTGTGCTGGTTGAAGTGAAATCACAGTGGAAAAAGGTGCATTTTGTGGTCTGCCGTGGGGACTCTCACATCACATCACAGCTACAGCGGTGGTTTGATATGATCATGTCGTTCGTAAGTAAAATGTGTGTAGCAGATGGTTCACTCCTTCATTTCTTTTGGTCACTTCAGCAGACGGATTTTTACATCAAATTTTCATATTCACCAAACTCATATTTTGTTCCTATTTTATATTACTTGCTGAGCCAAGCCTGCCTCCTGCTTTTTCTCCGGTGCTTTTAAAATAGTGTGGATGGACAATGTGGTCATTTGAAGGGAAAGGATAAAGAATACATGCGAGAATTCACGTATGATTATTTGGGAACCCTACAAATCTGTGAAGGAAAGTCATCATGGAATATACATATATATGAATATATACAACATGGCATACCGTAACTTGTGTGACGTTTTTGTTGAAGTTTCTCAAAGGTGATTTGCTACTTCCTCATTTTCACACAAAAAATTTGAATGCTGAGGCTGAGCTGACTGACCATATGGTAGCCTGCCTTTTGGCTGTCTTGAGGTAATTTTCTTCGTCAAATCCACAAATCGACTTGGCATCTGCTCTTGTATGTCATTTTCTTTCTTTTCTTCGAAAATCATCAAAATGCCAGCAGCCGGCACCGGTAGTTGGACGTTACGTACTGAATATTATACAACCGTACATGCATAATAATAATAATGTTATAGTTTAGGGAAAATATATTGATACTTGTATTTCGTTTCCCGATATGGTTTACTTTGCTATTGGAAAACGGAAATTTGTGTTCGAAAGACAAAAAAACTATACAGCTACAACCTGTATACTTATTCATTATTGTGTCCATAAATGGCATTAAAAATGCGTTGATTTTCAATAAATGAATGTTGACTCACGGTTTTGCTACAAATTAATAATTAGGCAAGATACCTTTATAGGGAAGAAGGATTGATAATGAGGTGTTACATGGTAAGCAGTTGAATACAAAAAATGCTTTAAAGCAATTTGGGTTTTAGAATTTATAATGTTTCTTTTACTTTACCACCTATTCATACCGTATTGCATGGGATAGGGTAATATTATATACTTATGTAATAAAATACGTTGGTTTTCATAAGCAAATTGGGCACAAAATGAATAAATGCTGTCTTACTCAAAAACACACACTCATTCATATTTGAATGGGTTTCATTTACATCTGTTACAAAGGTACATATAGGTAGGCGAGGACAAAATTACAATCCTTCTCTGGTGGGAGTCAGCATGTACTCCAAAATGCTGCTTAGTGATGTTACAAGTTATATAAAAACTTGTCAGGTAAGGTTTAGGCGCATGTTATTAGGAATTCACACATGTCATTCAAAGTGTGTAAGCACACAGATGTGCACATCTGCATCTGTATACGTGAAGAAAGTAGAGGGATTGAATGCAAATGCATAATAAAACATCAGAACATTACCTACAAGCTACAATCCCATGAGGGTTTCAAGGAGAAAAATGCACCTCTAAAAATCTAAGTTATTCTGATATGGGGAACTCAAGGAGAAAGACGACGCGTGAAGTTTCCTCCTTGTCGTTGATGGGATTTTAAGGGGGATAGACGTCTTATGTTTTGTGTTACATTTTCCATTACGTCATTATGCTGCTCGATCTGATGACGATGAGAAAATTGCTGGCTGCTACTTCTCTCAATCTTCAGAATGAATTGAGTGATGGATGGTTAGATGTTCGCTTCATACACACGTAAAGTGTATAAATGCACACACACTATTGTCTTTCATGTAACTCACCTTTTTAATACGGTATGGACATGGTATGGACACGGGCACAAAGAAACAAAATATCTTTATTGCCAATAACAGGAAAATAGCTGCTGGCCAGATCAAATGACCAAATTGATCCATTTAGCTTGTGAGTGTGTACATATGTGTGAACCTTATACGTTGAGATGGAGAACGGTTTACGGAGTCGCAAATTTTCCCACAGAACGGTAGAAGTATAACAGTTCATTGTATAGAAAGCGTGTATACTTTTCCTCTCTTATAACAAATACGTATGTACAATGTATTTATGTAGATGCTTCTTCCATACTAATCCGGCTTTTGGGGCTTGCGGCAGAGCGACTAAATACTATTTCAAATTGCCAAATGTCTCCTTTCGGCTGGTCCACCGTTAAAATAGCTTTTGTGAGTCAATAACAACCAATCTAGAAATCCAAAGAGGACACTTTATCCCTTCCATTTTCTACGCTGCTTTCTTTCATGTTATTATTACTTCTTTGTCTTAAACTGCTGTTTGTGGATGTGGAATTGTAATGAAATGACATGAAATGAAAAGACAGCTTAAGGACTGTCAGCTAGTATATGCTTACGACAATTTATTCTATACTCCCTTCTATTCCCGAAAACAGGACACAAGAGATGAGATGGGAGA
>JAANSM010004714.1:0-10964 GCA_036850725.1 Orchesella villosa
ATTTAAAAATGGTAGAAACTTATACTCGAGTTGATTATGTCACACGAGCCACGACAGGGTTCTACAAATGAAATGGGATGGAATGTCGATTGACATTGCATCACGGAATACTGAGTATAGACAAACAATAAAAAGAAAGTCTGTTTTTGTATTTACTCACGCACATAGGGAAGATTGCATTTGCACGAGATGCAAATTAACGGTAGTTTATTTGGAGTCTGGAATTATATGGAATTATCTTCACAATGTATTGTGAAAAAATTGTTGCGTACTGTAAAATTCAAATGTATAATGCATGCCAAACCATGTACGTATGTATCAATGTGTTCAACTATCAATAAAGTTTTGTAATTTGAACAGGTGAACAATAATTAGAGTAGTTTACTAGATTAATTCTGGGGTTTCTGTGATAAGTATACAAGTCTAATCATGGATGAAGGTGTTCGTAATTAGAGGAATCTTAGTTTATATGAATAGGTTAATATCACTTATCAAATAGCTCATAGCAAATGACTAGTCATTGCCAACGCCCTTCATTTAGTAAAACTTTGGTTATCTGGGCAAAGTTTCAAAAAACTTTGACTTCTAAATTTGTAAACAAATTGTACAAGAGATTAAAATTTCTTATACAATTTGTTTGCAAAAATAAGTGTATATCTTAGCCTTAGTCAATAATACTAATAAGTATAACGGATCAATAACAGGACTTATACTTTACTATAATAATACTGTAAACAGGATATATCAAAGCAAATGGACTAATTCTGACGTTTTGTTATGATCATGCAAGCATTTTGCAAGCTGATTCTAGCTAAAATATCAACTTTAATCTCGTGCAAATGAAGATAGATTATTTGATGAGTCATCACCATCACACGTTGATCTTGCGTGTCATCTACAAAGAAGGAGTGCAGTGGAAAAACCTGAGTCAGTTTTATCTATTCATTTCACGGAACAAACATGTCTTGGATAGAAAATAAAAACAAAATTTAAACGTAAATTCAGAACATAAAAACCAATCCATCAAGGTGCATCTCAGCAGACGAGACTATACAAATTCCGTCCATTCAACTCGACGGCAAAGCAGTCTGATGAGAATAAATACGTTCTTACCGAGGTGTGCGTGTACAATGAATATATATGCTCTTTCATACAAAAATACTGCATGTAAGTTCCTGGGGCGTCGATACATGTTGCTAAATTTCTTATTTATTGTCAATAAAAGCAAGGATTTTAAAAAGAAATATAGTAATTCCGATCAAAAGGGTTCAGCCACCTCTACCAAAGTTTTCGACACAAAGGATTGTAGTTTTGGTATCGAATCATTTAATCCAATCAACTTTTACAGTTTTGTTTTTCATTGTATTTCTAAATTGTTCTTGAACCACCTACACAAACATATATATCTTTTAACTAGCAAGACGAGCATAAAGTATAAAGTAGCCATTGGCGGCATTTCATCCAATAAAAACTATAATGTGATGTGATCCCACACACGACAACAGCATTTTGTTTCACATATTGAATATCATTTATTACCACCAAATTGCAAAATTTTGCGAAAGTTAGCAAGGGCTAGGGCCAGGCATTGACTATTGAAAATATAACGTTCCAACATTCATCATTCATAAACCATATAGAATGCAATTGCATCAATGCAGGTGCAAGTGATTGATAGTTAAGAATTGCAATAAATAATTGTGCATAATTAAATATATTAAATACAATATGAATACAAAGATGCGCTAAAATTATAGTTGCCCTTTGTGAACTTGCAACACAGTAAAAATACATTCAGTCAAACATTGTAGTAACAATAAAATATAGTAAAACGTAGTATATATATTACTACGATTGGTATTCATTCATTCTTCTCTTCTAACTTGTCAAAAGCATGGGCAATCTGCTATTGCATCATATATGTTTACTATCACCTATCAAGAATGCCAAACTGGATCCAGTTCCCTCGTCTATCATAAACTGCATTCACTTGACGATTTGTAAAACAACAAGAAATGATAACAAGTGATTCGATAAAGTTCATTACTGTCAAATTAACAGTCCCTTGACCACAAAATGAAATACATATATCGAGGTAAGGTACAAAATGCACGACTTTAGAGAAGCCTGTAATTTTACAAGTTGACCATTTCATCACAGGATTTTCTATGAAGCTGTACCATTCTAACTCCCAAAGCACTATCTAAAACATGTGGATTCTTCAACAATTTATTGTAGTGCCAAAAGCTACTCCTTGCTACTAGGATAGCGGTTAGTAAGGGATTACGAAACAGGAAGAGCCCCCTCACATTATGCAATTAAATCAAACTAGACCCTTACAATTGTTTCTCAGAGGATCATTTGCTTCAATCGTGAGTTATGTCATTTTTCACATTAACAATGGAATTTTGGTTTCAAAGTGAGTGTAGCAAGTTATTTTTTTGGCTGTGACTATATTGAATTATTGAAATGGTAAACTGTTGAAATTATTTTACGAGGTTGAAATAATATTTGAATAACAATTTCGTTGTAAAATGGCTTCTGGTTTATAATTTGACAATTATGTGCAATTTGTATGATGAAAAATGTTGGGCGAAGGAAACGTGTTGTTTAAAATCGTCATTTTAACTCTGGGCGTAGGTACATGCTTCAATGGCATAAAGAAATATTTCTCATCATCCACATCCGTCTCCGTCCTACACTACACTACAAATAGACGTAATCTCATGACGGTATTAACTTTTGACTTTCGCACAAGATATTTTATCTTGACCGATACGATACTTTAATGACTTAGAATGAAAAGTGACAATTATCACGAGCCTATGCGTAATTACGCAAATATATTAATATCCTGATTGGTAATGAAGTAATTCCACATTTTTCACTTGTCATTTTTCTTTCTTCTCACTCAGAGATTATGAATACTGCATTCAGCTCATACTATATTGGTGAGTTCATAAATATGTTTATATGACTCATCAAAGTCATCAACATTATTCACCATAAAATATTAGCGAAGGCGTATGAAACTGAGGAGCTGTAAATAAAACATTGAAACCAAGCTCACAACACAAACATAATTTGCTCCTCAGATCAATTACTTGAAAAATATTTTCCATAAAATAATCTCGATATTATTTAAATCTTAATGTTATCTTAAACCCATGAGTCACAGTAAAAAGTCTCATAAAAACACCATAACTCATCGTCATTCCATGGTCATAAATTTCCTATATAAAGCAAACAGTAACTTTACCTATTTCCGCTTAGAAATCTGTGTAAAAATGGTGCTTTAAATATATGGTTATGCTAAGTAATAATGATTACTGTGTGTTTTATAGGCATGTAAAGTGCATTAACATATAAGCACATATGGAATAAACATGTATAGTTAAGTACCTACTTACAAAGCACAATCATTTACAATGAAGCACGAGAATGGGTTCATGCAATGTGATTCGATGATGGTGTAATGTGTAATCTAGGTATATACATGGGTATGCAATAAATATAGCATAATAGATAGTATAATCCGTGACATTATATTATTATAATTATTGTTATTACTATTCATTCACATTTCGTTTACATACTTTACATACATTCAAATACACATGTTATAGATTAACTTGATACTCATTCCAACATTAAAAAATTCGAACGGATGGATAAAATGGATTTAGAGCTAGTACATCCCATCCAAAAGCAGGATACAGATAAGTTATTAAATACACCATATAACATGCTGCACGCGAGTAAAAACATTCGAAACAAATAATGTTCCTGTCATGAAAAACCATCATCATCAAGCATCATGATGCATTACATATTATATACCAATCTCTTTGTCAATGTTCTACTATTTGGTTTGAAAAAAAGAGGAGAAAGACAGATGAAATAAAGCTGATGCGAAAATGCCACGAATACCCTAGAGTACTTCAGAAATGACAGTTAACTGTCTTTTGATTCCATTGACAATGTGTGAGCAAATTCCGCTGACAAAAGAAGCACGCACGCAGCATCAGTTGCAACCTTGTGCTGTCATCTGTCTCAAATGATAAATGTCCTAATTTAAGACAACGTAACCAGGAACTGTCAGATTACAACTTTGTGAAGAGAGTTGAGGGATAATAAGCTGCTCCAATTTGTGAGAATAAAAACGAAAAAAAACGATGTCTCTCGTTGCACTCAGGTAAATGATATGTGTGAATTTATGAACTTGTTTTAAGTGATTAGTGATTATTTGTAAATAGGGATTTAGCAATCAGTCGCTTTTCATTTGAAGTTTGATGATGTGTAAGATAAAACCTTAGCAAACTGGAAACACTTTGCGGCTTTCCATCAGATTATTTGTTAGTATACAAAACATACTGCATGGAAACTATTCTTCCTCGTTGGTTAAACTGAATCTTTTCAGAGAAGTGCGGAAGGTATTTGTACGTTTACTCCAAGATGGGAAGTATTTTGGATAGGTTTTCTGAGTAAACTTTTTTTTCTATACAAAAACTGTCAACGTAGGTAATACGGAAATTTCAGAAAGCATCAAAGTGTTAACTTGATTATTCACAAAGATGAGTGCACAGTAATTCTACCTGAAGGAAAAGAATCTGATATTCTCACATTAATCTTGTCTTACAAAGAATGTTCTATACAGAATGCAGAAAAACAAGATTGATGAATTTTTTTACAAGGTATATCCAGCAGATATGTTTCCATACTAAAAATTAATTTTGCTTGGATGCATTTGCTATAAAAACCATAAAGTCTTGACTTCCGCCACCATTCTAAAAACGCATAATTTAATATTCAATGTTCTATTTTATCGAAAGCTAATCAACAGTTAATGTTCCGTGCAACATATAACGTTGCAGATCGCGTGTGTTCCTTGGCCAATAAGTTAACTTAATAATACTAATTTGCATCATCCATATAACTATAAAGTACATGCGTAATTGGAAAACTGTAGTTCTTGGTGAACATTAATCTGAGAAAGCTGACAGGACAATTATTTTATTATACACATTTCGTATGTAGAGATACTTTATATGCTTATTACTTTGATGTGGACACTGTCAACCATGTTGCATGCCACTATTTATTGTTTGTTCCTGTATATATGCTGAACATTCACTCATCCATCTCCATTAACTTAAAGCACATAAAGTAAATAAAGTAAATTAGCAAGTAAAACATCTAAATACACCTAATTCTGGTTCCTCTAACACCTGTCGAAGCACTCGTTTTGAAATGTGAGAATGAGTCTCGACTTTCGTCAAATTAGTTCATGCTTGTAGTTACTAAACTTTAACCTGATCCCAAAAACCCTTGTGTATAAATAAAAAGTAGCATGATATACCCCTTATACCATGGCATTGCATATATGGTTGTACAACCTATATGCGAAAATGCTAAGGAAGTACGTAAAAAACGCAACGTGAAGCCTAGACAGCTCACTTTGTGTTTGCACTATTAGGTGAAATAGTACAACCAACAACATTGACAGTAAGTCAAAATGAGTAAGCAAATAAATGAGTTTTGGTAAAACAGAAAAACACGGAAACGCAAGGAATTAGAGTGGCACCACGAAGGTACGACCACTTGAATAATGCGAATAAAAGAAGTGATTATTACTACTACCGACTACCAATTCCTTTTCATCTGCATTTCCTTCCTTTCTTGTTCCTGGCAAATGCCACTTGTTGTTGTCAACGTATGTGTACACAAAAGGACATGCGAACAGTTTTTAAAATACGATGGGTCCTCTCATCAACATTACCTAAGTACGTAAGATCCTACACGTATCGACTATGTAATAAACTCTTTTCTTTACTTGCATGATGAAATTTTCAGAAAAATACAAACACATTGCATGCAACATCTTTCCCAAAGACGCTAAGACAGAAGTCAAGCTGATGTTTCTACGATTACAAGTGCGTCAACAAGATATAATGAGTTGAAGCAAGTTTCCACTAGTTCATTCTTCCTTCGAATTGTCTCATTGTTTATTAATATCATGATATAATAATACGTGTACATTGCAAACTGTCATATTTTAAGTAAAAAATGTGATTCTTTATGTCAACTATAAATTATTTGATATCAACTCATAAATCACTATCACCATCAACCAGCAGGCTACCAACAATTGTCTTTTTAGTTGGATTGACGTCTTTAAAGCAGAAGGACAAATATCCATTGACATAAAACCGGCTGGTTTCAATGTGTACACATAATACTACTCATATATGACTTTCTTACGAATGTGATGGACTAAAAACTGTCACAAAAAAAGGAAGTGAAAGGTTTCCTTGGTATGTGTCATTACTACTGCCAAACTTTGTCCATGGGGCATCATGCATCACTCCAGGACCAAATTTGCTCATTGTCACTAGCTCATTTCCGATTAGTTATTGATCCATATTAGTTACGTAAAATCAATAGGGGAAAAAACTATCTGTCAATTCAGCATAAAAAATAACCTTACAAATAAACTTGAACAGAATAGACCACCTGTTGAGGTGGGCTCAATATAACACCATTAATGAACCCAAACAGTAACACATCAGACAAGAGCAGTAGCAATATACCTCCCACAGAGCATTGGCTGTCAATTTCATATCAATATCAATCGCATGGACCTTATTGATAATCAAAACATTACGTAACAACTCTATAATAGTTGTCACTCTTGGTGCGAACAGTTTTCAATGAGATATGACCAAGTGTGATGGTTTGTAAATATGAAGGTCTAGTTAATTATTGAAGGTGACAGGATATACACAACAAATAATACATTCATTTTTCTTCATTCACAATCAATGCTTCGTTAGCAAACCGGTATCAAAGGAGAAGGCAACGGGAGGCAGGTTTGTTTGTCATTTGCCGAAAGAGGCTATATAATGCTTGTACCTAAAGTCATTTGTGTTATGTAGACGACACCCAAAGTCATTCAAAATGGAACGGCAGTCCAGCAAACATATTCAAGATCAAGGGCTTTTGCGTATAGTTTGTAATGGACTGATTTTACTCAAATATAATGAATTGGTTCAACTCAAAGGAAGTCGTTTATTTGGTGTGTTGATATATATGACGAGCAGTTCAAAAATCTGGTTCATTTGTCATCCTAATTAGCATAATGGACTACTGCATTACTTTCATTTTTTTAGGTTGAGAGTGGCTTTTTCATCACCAAAAAAAGTGGTCTCCCCAGGGAGATCTTTATTTTTTACGAGGGTGAGCCGCTTAATAAGTCAAAAACTTTTGACAGTTGACTTGATCTACTCACTATAATTAAGGATTAGTTTAGTAGGGTTTCAATGAGTTTGTTCACACAAAAACATGCGTAATTGAATCAAAACCGGATTGATGTGATTGTTAAATTGGCACAATTATTTTGCGTTTAGGTGATGGAGATTCCTCCCACGAGTGAATGAAGGTTATGTAAAACATGCGTGATAAACATTCGATGAAAATAATAATATTTTGTAGCGACGAAGCTATAGTAATTGATTTTTTGTTGTCTTTTTCCATAGAGAGAAAAAAACATACATTTAACGGCCATTCACTTCATGTCTGAAATCTTCAATTTGATAATCATACCCAAGGATTGCGTATGGTACATCCATAAATCCTTTGTGATATCATTGTCACGCGGTGGAAAAGACTTAAATTACGCACCCAGTTGTACAAAAGAAAAAACTAACTAGCAAAAAGTTTTCTAAACAAGATGCGAAACGACTATGAAAGTTTTTGCAAAAAAAAGGATGTTGTTTTTTGTTGAAACTTTATCCAGTAAACACCCAGCATTGATGCTATAAGTTATAGCCAATATAGTCGCTTACAAATACTAATAACCCATGAACATAATTGATTACATAATCTCCCAACAGCCTCCTCCAGTAATAAGACGTTTTTACTTGATTTATTATTATCATTTTCAGATATTCATGCGTGTCCTAGATGTTTTCTCGACAATTTCCTATTCTTGAGGGTCAAGTTCAATGACTACGGAATGAAAGTGCGTTACGAAAATCAGCAACTGTTTCAATAAATTAGCATACAGGTTTCGAGGAAGATTTTCGCTTCCAGCTGTGTCATCTGTCTCATATATTTTATGCGTTAGTGCGTAAGAAGTGTTAAAGAACATGCGTACATATAATATAAAATGTAGGTAATGCTAATATAATGTGCTTTACCTGATAAATATACATATAATATTACTACTACATTTCTGATTACAGCTTGTACGAAGTACGTGCATAAATAATACGTGACATCGTTTATGTAGTTTTGAATGTAAGTTTTAGTTAAAGGCTCCTCAGTAAAATGAATTTGACCCTTGAATTTGTCATTAATTATCTACCACTGCAATTTACATAATGCACGATATGGCGCTCTCTCTCTTTCTTTTATGAATTATTGCTATTGTTGCTCACTCAAGTGTACAATTACTCAGATTACTCAGAAACCAGTAGTCAGAGATGAATGATGTCTGACATTAATCGAAGGCTTTCATCCCAATTGTCAACCCTTTTCTAGTCTCATATTGTTTATTAACAGATCAAAATTACTGTTATTTCCCCTTTTTGAGCTAATACAGTTGATACAAACTACCACTTGATCATGTATCAAAACACACAAGCACATGCATATAATATGTAATCTGTAATAGTTTTCTATACAGTGGGTGTAGCCTTTCCTCAGAACTGGACACCTGATTCAACCTATCTGATGATATCTGATCTGATCTCTTATCACCTGCTTAGATTTCATACATTGCCCCGTATAATTCGTTTGACACTTGAGTGTGAGGTAAATATTTACAATATGGGGTACTGAATTACGTGACTGCGTTTCATTAAGCAAAATTCTCCATGTTGATGATGATGATGATGAATGGAAAAATCTGACAATTGCTAAATGAGCTGAAACCTTAGAATTTCATGGTCTTTAATAAACGGTTGCAATTATGGACAAGAGCTACTAAAATTATCGAATGCCATGAACAAGTGGATGAATGTAGTAGTGAACAGTGAACGGATGTAAACGTTATAAGTATGCCAAACTTGGTTATTTGCTCAACAAACTTGGACAGGAAATTCCATATAGTGAAGCTATTCATACGAGACAAAGCATTACATATATACTATTATGCTATAAAACGTATCTACTTGGTATTTAATTTCAGTTTCAAAAGATAAAAAGATCAAACAGAAAAAATTCTAAGTAATGCAATTTTTTGTATTCTTCACCAGATCTGTGCTAAGACTGATTGCCTGTCTCGTCTAGCCTCATAAATATGCTATATAGTGAATAGTTCTGAAAAACCTGATACAGTTTCAAATAATGTCGAAAACGTGCTTCTGACCAGCCAGACCAGACAATGAAAACATTGTAAACTTTGAATATCTCTCTGATTTGAATCTAAACAAAATGAGCACTTGACAAAGGTATACCATGTGCCGTTGCCTATTACCCCCATGAAGAATAAAGGACCGAGCATGTAGTACATTTTATGTTTCTCCTTTACTTTAATACAGATCCATTCATTTGCTACATGTTTACAGACTACACTGTCATGTCAAAAAACTGAGGCATTAGTTCAGTATGTCGTTAAGTTTCAAATAGGCATTGTATTTTTGTAATTTATGTGCGGAAACCTTGGAGCTATACACTTGCACTTCATCGTGTACCGTACGTACCGTGCAACCCCTTGAACTGAATTATGTGCTCTGTGCCATGATGATGATAAGGAATATTTTCTGTAACAGACAGACCGGTCTTCCACAATACCAAGACATAATGTGTAGAGATTACTTATAAATTCTCCCACTGTCCCACTCATTGACAGACTATATACATATTATACACCCTCATATATATTCTCTGCATATTTCCTGCAGACTCGCCGCCGCCAAAATAACCCGAGCATATTATTTTCAGTGCTGCTTGTCACTAGTACATTGTAAACTGGGAGTGTGCATCATTAAACTGTACTAATGCAGTAATATTTGTTTGCTGCAACAACAATACAATGTGGCACAATACTTGTTTGAACACAAGTGTATAAGGTAATATGGGTTACTTTCTTTGTTCCGCTTTATGCAACCCAAGACAATATATGAAAGTCCATGTATTGCACAGATAATGGAGGCATAAAGGAGTTGCTTCGGGAGCTTAAAATGACTTGAGGGAAACCGTGTAGTAACCAGCAACTTTTAATGTGCCTTCTTTTAATAAAATATTTATGTGTATATATATACAGAGATACAAATATTTTATACTTGTCCACCCAACTGATCTAATTTCCATTTCAATACGAAGAGTAATAATAAGTACAACAATATTATGTGTACTTATTTGAACTGCAATAATAGTGAATAAAGACTGTATAGTAGTTGTATATATATAGTGTAAAAGTCTATAAAATATATTCTTCTGCCGGTCTCATGATAAATATTTTTATCGTAATTTTTGCCCTGCTTAGTTCATTTTAGTATTCTTATGGTGCAACTCTGCACTACTACATGCCTGATGTTTAGTAAGATATATTTACAAATGCTGGTTACTGCAAGCCAAGCAAATGTGTCAATTGTGGGTGATATATGAAGGTGCATGAGAAAAATTTTCATCTTCATCATCATATCATATCCTGACACCCAGCAAAGGGAGCAAGTGAAACAGGACTGTGCATGTAGTATTTTTGTAGAGCAGGAATAATATGAAGGGAAAAGATAGACAGGCAGGTGCATTACAGAAAATTGAATATGGATTCCGTTTTCTAGTAGTGTGCTGACTTGTTCATAGCACATTAAACAGTGACGATGATAAATGTTATATATAGTGGCACATGAAATGTAAGATAAGATGGTAAGAAAGAAGTGTTACGCAAAATACCTAAATAAGCATGTATATTATAATGTTTATCATATCACAGCTTGCATAGTTGTACGTATATAATG
>JAANSM010004715.1:0-10962 GCA_036850725.1 Orchesella villosa
AGAAAAAGATATGAGACATTGTTACAAGACAAAAGCCAAGTCAGCCACAGACTAGATATTGTTGGCAAGTAGAATTCTAGATCAAAGTAATCATTACCAATATAAGCAAATGCATGGCATCATATCATCATCAACAATGTACATAGTACATCATACATATAATTCTAACAAATAGCAACTCAGTCATCTTCATCATCAGCACATCATATCACCCTCTTTTTATGACTCAAAATTACACCAAGATCGATTTCAGTCCGTCACACATACGTCTACAGTCCACAAAAGAAATGGGAGATGAGACAATAATATAATATGCATAAATGCAAAACCAAGTTCAAACTCCCTGATGATGATTGTGAGCTATTTTTTTTCTTTCCCCGCACAAAGAATAATGTATGTTATATGAAAAAATCATGTATGTATTTTGATTCAATTGTCTGATAGTAATGAGGATGCTAATGGTAATAATGATACACATGCATACGAAAAGGTTTTGTAGCATATGACTCTTTTCTGCCTCAAGTCCTCAATCCACTAGGCTACGACAATGGAGTGTATATATTATATATATATATATATACCTATGTGTCGACAGTGATGATGACTGGGACGATGGGCGAAAATAATGCGTACTTTTGCTCTTTTCATATTCAAAGTTGGATTGCACGGGTGCAATTTTCCACTGCCTGTTCTCTACTCTCCCTGAAAGTGTTTCTCATCATCATGCAATGCATTTTATATACATGAGTTTGCAATTTCAATTGTTAACAACATAAAGATATGCATATTGTTGTTTCCAGATATAAATCATGACTTTTCACAACTCACTCACAAAACTATACATTGTATATAAAGTATACATTCATAATGTTTTATATAGTAGCAGGAGGAGATATCAAAAATCAAGATGACAAAAATGGTCAGCGACACGAAAAAAACGTACGAAACACCAAATATAATGTTCCATGTGTGTGTGTGTGTGTGGACATACAACAATCAAGAGCGTCTGTCTTACATCTCTTTTTGTGACTGTGTGGGCGTGTACGGTGCAGTGTGATGTGGTGAACAATCCAGCTCTATTACGTGAATGCTAAGCTAAGAGAGAGGACACTAGTAAATTGTCGGTATTATATCTTCCAAAGCTGCCTATAAATGTAATAACGATATTGTAATCTAAATCAAACTTATTTTTTATGACTCTTTTACCATCCTTTTTGGTATCATGAAATGAGACTCTTCTTTGTTTTCTTTCAACCCTCAGTTTTTATGCAACAGAACAAAAAGAAGACAGACATATAGGCGAAATAACTGAAAATCGAGACGAGAGGGAAGACAAGAAAAACTTGTTCATTTGTAGCGATATAGCTGACGCTTCTGAACAAATTATGACAATTGAGTTGCAACCTATGTTGCAGAAACTTACTATATATTCCATTACAAGCAGTATACAATACCCAAAAAAAAGTTTGCTAATGAAATTGCTATGCTGTTATTCCTGCATAATTTCTTACTGTCCCTATCCGCATTTTTCCGGTAGAATCCATCCATTACCGGTATTAAAGTATATGATAAGTACATTCTGAATAGCATAAATATGAAAAACAATAATTAATTCTTTCGTGATTGAGGGATCACAAAAAAAGAATGGACAGACTGATTTGTCATAATATACCATTTTGTTGTGATTATGCACGAATTACTAGGAAGAGAAAGAGAGAGAAAAAAGTTTTTTTTCTCTCATCCATTTGTTGTCGTTCCTGTGAGAGACCACACTCAATCACACACACAGCAAGGGCATTATAAGTTTCAACTTGGACATTATAAGTTTCAACTTGGACTAGTGTGTAATCACCAGCAATCAGTCATCCACCAATCCGTCATTGTACAGCCAAAAAAAAGTCGTGATGATGATGTGCGGCAAATAATGTCGATAATAGATTGCATGCGTTTAGAGTTAAAAGCATCCATGTCCGTGGTATATGAATTGAGACATCAAAACAATGGAAATGAGCGAGAAAGGAGGCAACCAACCCAAAAGGTAACGTGCGACGTGCACTCACAATCAAACACACACACACAACGAAATAGTCCTCCTGGTCTAGCACTACTGCAGTATATAGACATCAAAAGAAAATGAGCCATGGCACGTCATTCCAGAAGCTACTCAACCCGAGTAATAGCCGGCGTGTCTGCCACAGCGTAAATAGTGTAAAACGTGAAATTGGGAAAGAGAAAAGGCCATGTTTCCAATATGCCAAGGCTGAAAAGCTTTTCGTTCCCAGTACATACACACCTTAGAGAGCAACCTTGCATGTTCAAGACCGTCCTATTTGCAAATTTTGGTAGATTACTAGCTTTCGGTGTTGAAATGGTAGCTTGCTGAGTATAAAATGACATGGTTTAAACAATCTAACCAAAATGCGAAAAAAATATGCCTATACGAGATCTGATTGCATTTTACTTTATATTAAATACAATTCCATACATATTAGCTACCAATATGACTATGTGAAGGCATATATACTATATTTTTATATCTAATTTGACCAACAGGTCAACTTTCAGGTTGATTGAGGTAACAAAATAAACAGTGATGCAATGTTTTTTTCATAGCGGTACAGATTGATGTGTTGTTATATTTTAAAATTTTGCATACGTATTTCATCGAAATTTCAACCTAGATTTGCCAGGAAGGAATATATACTCAATATTGCATTGGATTAGTCCTCTCATCCTTAGTCAGTACAAGTCTGCAAGAGTACACCAAAACGGGAAACTAATGATGATTTGCGAAACGCTCATTAACTGCATTTTACGATTTTACTCTAGCTCTCCTTCCCTTTTGTTGGACAGGATTTATGAGTTCAATACGAAACACATGTTGTGTTATCCAATTTCATTGCTATGAACGTACATCACACTCTACATAAATCTACTTACGATATAAACAACTCCATATCAGATCACATCATCAGAAGAGCGGTGATTCATACATTTTGAATCAGATCAGGATGATGATGATAGAGTTTTTAGGCTAAAAAATATAAGCTACGTAGTTGGCTTCAGTCTCTATTTTGCTTCTTCTTCCTTTTACTATTTCTGTCATGTTCAATGTTGCATAGCATATTATTATTATTGTATATTATGCTATATGCTACTTTACTTTCTTACAAAGTCATCACATAGACAGGGACAAAAGCTTTAGAAATTGCAGTACAGTTGATTATCACCATGATAATACAACCTGACATTCACATATGAATAGTATATATATGTACACGTATCTGTTTATTTCTGTATCATTATCATTCAGTCAGCGTCATAATTCTCGTCACACGGTGCTAACAATAGTGCAGATAACTTTGTGAGACTCCATAGAAGTAGCAGCAGAACTAGCAGAAGCCATTTTTACTATCCTAGAGGATGAAAAGAAAAGTCACAAGTGCATATTCATTTTTTACTGCTTCGTGATTGTGACCGTCTGCAGTGGAAAAACGAAGCAAAAAGCTAGTTGGAGGATATTATTATTATCAGCATGTTTTATTCTAGTTTTCTGACTTTATCCACTGCCTATATTAATATGCTGCTATGTAAAAATTTGATGGAATAATGTAATAGCATTTCCTCGTTTGAATGAAAAGAAGAGAAAACACTTTTCCCTTTCTTCCTTCCTTCCTTCNTTGATGGAATAATGTAATAGCATTTCCTCGTTTGAATGAAAAGAAGAGAAAACACTTTTCCCTTTCTTCCTTCCTTCCTTCCTTAAAGTGCATTATATAGATCTGTCATGTACTACCAGGAATTTTTATGTTTCATGTAAAGAGATAAACATAAATGTAGTTGCTCAACGTTAAAACCGCGTGTACGCGACTACTTTCCTTTCCACTCTTTTCAACCAAGCGTTGTTTGTTGATGTGGATGACGATGACACGGTGCTATATGAGATATAGATTCTCATGCCATTTTTGTTTGTGTCTGCTTTTTGTATTAGTATAGTACATCAGACCACGCCACTAGTCTCGTGGGTTTATTGGCCTTTATCCTCCAGCGTATTCATGTCCGTCCGTCCATGTTTTTTTATAATATATTACATGAATGAGGATGGCTAGACCATAACAATAACAAAGGTGATGATGATGACAATGTTGAGATAATAATCCGTGTTTATAGGCACGATTTTTAGCTTTTCTTATTTACTACTTTGTGCAGGATTTGCATATATAAGCATGATGGACTATATCGAACGCATCGTAAAAGAAAACTAATTCATTCTATTTTTTATCCAGAATTGGAGATTACGACAAAAATAATAATTGATTGAATGAGTTCGTGTGCACTTTCCGGCAACAGCTGTAATTCAATATGAAATACGGAAATAGTGTAGTATCAAAGCGTGTCAAAGCTTGTCCTACACAAATATAGATATCGCAGGAAAGTACAACAAAGATGCAGGAGGTTCACATGTACAATGTGCATTATATCATGTTGCTCTCATACATTTTTTTCATTTCCCTTTATGAATTGTAATTTGGTGATGTTCATCATGATGATACCAATACACCAAACCAACTTGGTTTTTATCATGTATCTGAAACCGGTTCTTTGACTTGGATTTTGGCTACATTGGGAAAAGCAGAAGCATTTTGAATAGCAACCTACAACAACCTACTTGTTTTCTCTTTGTTCGCAATGAAGCGACGAACTTTCTGTAAATATTATTATGTGGATTTGTGATGTAAAGTTGATGATGATGATGAAAATGATAACTATCTACTATATCTACCTAGTCTTCTTCCGTGATTTCTATTCTCACTATTTTAACGGTGGAGTGAGTGAGGTGAGCAACATAGGAAGAAAACATCATCATTTACTACGACCACTACTAGAACTACTCAACTCACTCGCTCGCTTCAAAAGTCAGCTGAAGTGTGGCAACTGGCAAGTGATATATTTTATGTCCATACATAACATGCATGTATAATGTAATATTACCCAAATCGAGTCAGAACAAGTTTCCTTTTGCTTACATTTCTATAATATTTCTCTTCCAATCCATGTACGTAGTTTTTGATTTAGTGCTTCCAACTCGTATTCGCAATCAGCATTAAGGAAGAGCATATTATTGAGCGTATAAAAAAACAAGAGTTTGCGTTGGTTAGACAGATTTTGTTTGTGTGCTCAGGTGACTTTTACTCTGATGTGTTTGTCATACAGCAAAACTACAAACCAGAAGAGAGGAACGAGGTGAAAGCAATAAAAGTCTTGTCTTGTTGAAATACATATTACATTTCCTTTTGATACAACTGATACTGATATTCATGAGACACATTCAATATCTTAGCTGAATATCACTTGCATCTTTTCTTAAGGGAGTCAAGTGGAGATTTTGTCAAGAGTGTGTGAGAGAGAGAAGCAGATTACCTCTCGCATGGTTGGGTTTTGGATGACGGTGGAGGTTGGTAATAAAAAGCTGTACCATTGCCATCATCTCATCAGGTAAAATGGAAGGGGTTGGCTTGGCTAAGTAGATTAGCAGAAGACACTCACTTTACTCAACCAGAAGAAATGGATACGATGTTGATGAAAGAAAAGACATAAATTGAATTTTCATCTGAAGGATGCGCCTATATAATGTGTAATGTGCTCGCACCTCAACTCAATTGCTCACGTAATAAATACAAAGGGATATTGTTTAATTGCTCAGACAAGGACAGGAAATGAGTGAACAAAAGTGGTAAAAGGGCGTGCTATACCGCATGATGATAAAAGCAGAAAATATGGTTTTCAAGTTAAGAAATCCTTACATGTTCTTAAGAAGCTTTCCGTTTCTCTCTCTCACTATAAACTTTTGAAAACAAGACCGCAGACACACGAAAAGCTCGTCCGGATGCACCGATTAGACCGTGGCTTGATGCCACAATAATAATAATGGTAGCGTGTACTATACCAAGTGAAAAACCAGATATATTTTTGATGTCGAGATGAGCTAAGACAGAAAGGAAAAGCAAGCAAAGAAAAGTTGGGGCATTTTCTTTGACTCCTGTCAATTCACGAGAGGAGGGATATGACTTATGAATTTTTTTTTCATGAAAAGGAAGGAAAGGTGGAAAATATTATTGTGATGCTTCTCTTACTTATATATATAATGCTGGAACGCAAATCAATGCATAATTTTTTGTTGGAAACATGATAACAAAATGAATTCAGATTCTTATGCCGCGCCGGCTTTTCCAAAGGAAGTTGTGATAGTTCTTCTTACATCTTAGCATGCATGTATATATTGTGATTTGTGTGACATAAGTACGAATAGGAAAGATATGTTGTACTTTATACAAAATGGAAAAGGAGCAGAAAAAATGAGAACGAAATACATTATATTATATCAAAGTCGATTTAAGTTTTCTTACCACATCCTTTGCAAAGAATGGACTCAACAGCTTTGGTATTTCTTTTGTTGGCTAGCTCAGGTGAGAAAACGGCGACAAAGTGAGTTTCCACCTTTGCTGCAAACACAAAGTACTTCCGACCCGTTTTCACTGTGGCCCTTGGGGGTAGACATTTCCCAGTGCCACCACTAGAAGTACTTGCACTGTTCACAATGTTATTATGCGGGCCCACACCCACACGCCCGTGTCGTGCATGCCTGCCATTGTCATACTGCTGAAGTTGTTGCTGATGACTGCGAGCAATTCGCATATTTTTGCTCCTACTCCCACCACTGCCTACAGTAAAATTATTATGATTGCTACTAGTATGATAGTTTCTAACATATTGTTGATTGAACTGGACGGTTTGTGACAATGAAGGATTATTATTCCGAACGCGGCTGCTGCTACTGCTGCTCGTTGAGGAAGGTGAAGAAGCGGATGATGAAGATGAGGAAGAGTAGCCGCGACGTGTGAGTAGCTGCTGTTGCTGCTGCTGTTGACTATTATGAAGATTCACATAACTCGAATGTAAATTGGATTTCAGACTAATTGTTCCACTATTACTAACCCTGGCACTGCTGCTCAGTTGACTATTTCGCTGATTATTATTATGATTACTATTGCTATTACTGCGTACACCTAGAGCTCTGTTATAATTATGATTATGATGGTTACTATTTACATTATTACTGCTACTACTTCTAATGGGGCTACCACCAGAAGAGGAGGTGGTGGTAGCCGTATTTCCGGGCTCACTCTGGTTCCCAGCGGGAGGTGAGGGGTTATCTAGGAACTGAAGTCGGAATTGCTTTAGTCGTCTCAAAAGGGGTGCATTCCCTTTGACAACTCGGATGAGGTCAAATGTGACCCCATAGGTGCCATCAGATCTCACCTCACTTCGAGATCTGGCCATTCCCTCAAGTACAAGTGAAGTATCCCATGCCTTCATCGTGATATCTGTTACGTACAGCTCTGGCCATGGGTTGTACCTGGTGGCAGATGGGCCTTCAAGAACGGGGCAGTTGGAAACGCCCAATCGACCACTTCCCCTTATGCCCAAAGCTGAAGAAGAGGAGAACTGTGGAGACGTAAGAACTCCCGTTCCAGGGATGTATGGAGGACCAGGGCCCATTGCTCTTGTGGGTCGACACTCAACCCGGAATGGAAATGAACTGAACATGAGTAAAAATAAAGAAAAGGTCCACAGGATAAGGATAATGTATTTCATCGCTGCTGCAGGCTGTGATACTCCACCTCAATGACAACACCTGCTGCTGGACAGTAAGATGAGTGATGAGGCTCACAAAAAAGCCGTCTGCTCCAAATCTCGCTGAGCACTTGAGGAACGTTGTTCGACGTGAGGACCGTGGATGAGGATGACGTAGAAATAGTTTTCTCCACTTGCTCAGCTCTATTAACAAAACTTCTACAACTATCGTTAAAGTCGCTCGTAATGTCAATATTATTTTCACTTGGATAAAAATACGGAGGATTGTCGCTGTTT
Organism: Orchesella villosa; assembly: GCA_036850725.1. Taxonomy (NCBI): domain Eukaryota; kingdom Metazoa; phylum Arthropoda; class Collembola; order Entomobryomorpha; family Orchesellidae; genus Orchesella; species Orchesella villosa. Next base: position 7,933 of record JAANSM010004715.1, read on the forward strand.
TCGTTGCAACTGCAACTGCACTCGAAGGAAAGTTCTGAGTCGCTCACTTGCACTCCTCTTCTCTCTCGTTGTTGGAAGGGCGAGCTGTGCGAGCAATAAAGTTGAGATTGATCTTCTGTTTCTTCTGGTAAAATTTCAGCTAGTCGTTGTTGTGCAAAAGAAATTGTGCTAAGTCTCTGGTTTGTTTCTTGTAATTGTATTTCTTCGGACGAGTAATAATAATTCTTCTTTTCATCAGGCGTGTTTCGTTCGTGTAATGAAAAGTAAAGGGATGAGAACAACATGATTAATTGTAATGATGGGAGTGAAGAAGTAAATACATCAAGTTGTTGCTACTGATAATGACACAGTTTGATGGAAATAATGAGAAGCACTTGCAGAGCATTTATATACTAGTATTTCGCCCTCGCTGGCTAAAAGTAGGAGCACACGACACATGTGTAAAAGTATATATATATATAATCAGGTATATATAAAAAATGTTCTTATAGTTTCGTTCGCAAAAAAAGAAAGAGCTTATGAAAGTTCAATTTTGCATGCTTTTCTCGTGAGTTTGAGGATTTTGATTGAAATTTGTGAGGATATAATTGTCGGAAGAGTCTCCTTGCTCATAATAATTCACACCAGAGAGATTCCATAAGCCTCAAACAACAATAATAATATGGTTTCACATGGAGGAGACACGTTGTACGAGCTTACTCTCTGCTCTCAGCAAGGAACTCATGTACAAATTTTTTCTATTGCATGCTTTGCTCCTACTTTTACTCCTCTCAAATCTCTCTCTCCATTTTCATGTGGGAAAGAGACTTTTTGGATTGTATGAGAAAAAAAGAACTGTCACTTGGTCTTGCAAGGTATAAATTCACATATTTTTATTAGCTATTAATCTGGCACCGGGTGGCTGCTTAAAAAGGCATGCTGAAAGCAACTTGATACTATTATTTGGGCAGTGTGACACACCAACATGTAAAGAAAATAGTGAAGAAGTCACAGTTCGTCTCTCCGTTCTACAACTGAGCTCCCCTCTTTTAGCACGATAATATAATGTACTCCAAACCCAAACTAGTCATCATGTAAAGAAGATATCAAGGTAAGACTCTATCAAAATGATGCTGCTTCCTTCCTTCATTACTCGATTTAATTTCGTGCTTTGTGGAAGAATCGTAATGAAAAACAATAAGAAAGAAAGTAAGAAAAGTGTGTATATATCTCTTATTTTCCCTTCCTTCAACACAATCCTATAACGCTCTGGCTTTGCTACTACGCTCACTTCAAACGTAGAGTTTTATGATTGCGACTATGTAGTACGAATTGCCGCTTGCTAAATGTCTTATTATTTGCTATCAACAAAAGTTTTTTCTCTCAACTACTCCTTCTCTTCTCTCTTGTCTCATATTAGCCAGAGAACTTCACAACTTTTTTGGCTTTTGTTCTCCCTGTCTTTCTCGTTTTGCTTGCCTGCCTGCCTGGCTTTTTTGGCTTTGACTGCTCTCCTAGCTTCTTGAGCTCGCTTTTTCTGTGACCGATTGCAATGTAATGTAATGCTCGTATGTTGTGTTTTCTGTGTTTGTAAGAAGGAGAGTTTGGTGTGTATAAGTGTGTGTGTGTGTGTGCTCTACCGATACCAATATATCCCTTCCTCGGCCAGAGGTTTCAGGCCTTCTGAAGTTGTAGTGGCAGCTGCAGCTGCTGCAGTTTACTTTTTCGTCTGCCCGATCCTTCTCTATTTTCCTTCTCTTTGCTGCTGCTGCTGCTCAAGCTCATGCCATTTTCATATATAAGTGTGGAATATGTATATGGAATACTCTACTACTAGCTCGTATACACACGTTACATTTCACTCATTTAAAAGCTCCATGCTGCTGATGCCGATGATGATGATGACGATTGCATGGCTCACATTTTATACGCTTTACTTGACTGACTGACTGACTGTGCGTTTGAGTGAAGTGAGCGAATTAGTGAGTGGTGCATGAGTATAAAAGTATACTCTATTATTAAGTTACTTACTTGCACCAATAATATGTGTACATGGTGCATACAAAACGTAACGTAAGCCACATAATGCATTTGTCTCCTTTTGTCGCAATAACTTTATAAGGCAGACTCGTATCGTAGTAGTATGTCATATATATGCCTTTCTGCATGATATTTAAGATTATCCTCTGAGCTTATATATGTCTGTACTTGTACTTACACAAACTTATTCCGGTTTCAGTTGGAGAAGAGAAGAGAGGTGATTTTCAATTGCTTTGCACGGGCTTGAGCTTTTTACTTTCATGCATTTGTGGAACATACCAAAATTGTAGCAATATTACACATGGGAAGACAAAATCAGAACAAACTAATGTAGTGACGACGAGTTCACCGAAAAGAAAATACAGACACACGAAGAACTAAGAGGCAGAGGAGGAAGAAGAAGCAACGGGAGAAGAGAGAGAGAGAGAAGAAAAAAGATTTTGGGAATATTAAAGTTGGGGAGTATTCTGGCTTGTGCCAGGAGAATCGTGCATCAGTCACGGGATAAATATCACAAAACCAGGCAAGGCAGAAGAAGTTAAGCACCGAAGGTTTTATGCTCCATAATGATAATAATGCTTCGTATGAGTAGGCATACGATTGCTGACTATTGCTGAGTAGAAAAAGAGAGAGTATCTTTTCGTTTTAAAACAAGTATAATCCTGCGTTATGTACTTTTCTTCATATTGCTCTTGGTTAACAAGCTTGATAAATAGGAATGACGGCGACGACAAACCAGAATAACTATTCATAATACGGAGGAAAAAGAATGAAAATGCATATAACCCATGTGATGAGAAATTTACCTTCTTCCATGAACTATACACAAAATCTTGGAAGTATTAAGGAGCCTTTTAAATTCTAAAGTAAAAAAAACAATCTTGGTCTCAACTCATTTTGCCTTTCCCTTTTTCAGAGGAGCTAATAAGAGATTATTAGCCAAGATTTATAGAACAAATAAATGTTACCGTTACATGTTATAAATGTATATAAAACTAATATTTTACTCTT
>JAANSM010004716.1:0-10962 GCA_036850725.1 Orchesella villosa
CTCAAACTCGGAAGCATTATTGCAAACAGCGAATAGTTAAAGTTTGCGGTGTATTATACGGTGCTTGAGCTGTTAAGTAAGACTGTGTAAGCATTAAGTTGTTATCTATGTTGCAATGTGAATCAATTTGATGGAATACTATTCTTCGACCGACTGATGAGGAGCTAATATAATTGTTTACAAGAAGATATATTCAATATTGGGTAAAAAAGAGAATCATTTGGTGTCTCAAAATTCATCGTGTTAATCAAAATTTACGGTTACATTAGTTCTACAGTTATAGTCGTTCTGTTTAAACTTGTGCAAAAGAAACAAAAAAGTACATTGACTAAAGGATTGTGCAACTGCGACGGAAAATACAAAAAAAAACGTAGGTCTACAGTAAAAACGTAAAATTTTAAACTAGAACTCAAGTTAAAACTGAAGCGTAATTTTTTTTACATAAAAGTTATAGTTATGTTATATGTTAGTGATTGATTTTCAGGACCTGAGCAGCATTAACTTTCACCCAGTTGGTAACCGTTTGTTTAGGATACAAGTACGATATTGGCCTCAGGAGCAACGGCAGCTACAAAAATACATTCAGACATACACAATTTTGTTCAGTTGAGTTATCTCACCCATTCATCAAAGGAGTTTAAAGACAAGATGGATTCAACCGTTTTAATCTTACATTAACTACTATATGTTAACTGTTAGTTCATTACAGGATTCAATTTTCAGTCAAATACTTCATGGCGTTCATATTGTTCGTTTTTTAAACTAAAAATACTTGCTCTTCTTCGTGGACACGTCGCGCGTCGTCATGCATTATCTGCGGGTGATTATTCCCTCTCCTTGAATAAAATTTTGTTGCTTATTCCCAAACTACTAAGAAATATTCACATCTTACACATTTGCCAATACAATATTATGCGATACATACCACAATAGCATGCATGTGTAATATTTCGGAGGAATACCTTATAATAAATTATGCTTAGACGCTTTAGACACGAAAGAGCATTTAGAGCACATTCAAAACCACCCACACATTAATTGGCAATTTATGAGCAATACAAATAAACGTGCCTTTTTATGCTTGGTGAACAAATCAATAAGCAACTGTGGAATTGCTACAAAGGAAATATATTAAAAATGATTTAAAATTAAGGTTTATCAACGTAATACAGTTCATTTATATGAGTGTTGACCATTTGTATGCAACCGATAGAAATAAATTTAAACTGTAAAGTGTTAAGTAAAGAATGGGCTCGTCAATCGTAATTTATCAACTTCACTAGGCGTACTAATACTGTTGCATGTCGAATTTAAGATATTGGCAGGTATTAAAAACATGTAAAATGACATAATACTTATTTTTGAAAAGATTAGGCTTGTAATAAGAACAAGCTTGAATCTGATTCATGGGTTTTCCTACTTTGCGTTCCCTGGTTTCACTATAACTTCAATAAAAGCATCAATATCTGCATTTGCAAACACTGTTCCTTATTCAAGTATCTTAGACTTGGTTGTCTACTTAACCTTTCCATTTGCCAATTACATCAGTGACAAGAGCTTTTATCACAAGAATGTTTGACATACACAAAAAGTAGAAGCAAATGTTATGCAATGCTATTCCCTTTATTTCCCACCTCTTTGTATAACGACTTAGTATATGCTCTAAGCACTAAAGCGACAGATATCACACAAGACGGTACTTATAAATGTGACAGTCCATTTATGTAAGGAAAATTTTTCCAATGAAAGAGGAAACAACTGTCTTCCAACGCATTTACCCGAGAATGTGATGACCGAATATTCCATGTCTTTAGATAGGTTCCCAATGACAGTAAATTACATCCATGGCAAAGATTCCGCATCATGGCAGTTTCCATTAAATTCAACATCCACAAAAAGTCCGGTGTCACATAGTGATCCTCTTCGAGAAAAGCAATTACGCCTACAAAATGTAAACATATTCATATACATTTTATCTATATTAGTTAAGTGGTCTGCACACACACACACAAACTTTCATTCCACATTCCCATACTTAGGCAGGATTCTCTCACTTCCGGGTTATTATAAGAACGTGCTAACTACAGAAAACTTTTTAACTCCTAAAAGATACTTATTTAATCGTAAGTAATAATATGGAATAAGGAAAATATCATGCTCTTAAAATATCCGTTCATGGAATAATTTTTTCTGCTAGGTAAGACCAAATGTAGAAAAGTATTTTGTAGCATACAGTTAAACCTTATTCAGTGATTCGCTGCCTGGTCACGTTTTGTGAGATTTGAGATTTTACATCAACAGCTTTAAAGGTTCACTAACCTTTAAAGCTAACTTCGAAAAAAGTGTTGCTTAACACCGTTCGAGCTTTTCATTTTATTGACGATGAGAACCAGCAATCACAAAAGAGAGAGATGACGGAGAGATGATGAAAGAACGACTTTTGAGGATTTAATGACTTACCCGTGTAGTTATGAAGAACATCCAGCTTCCCAAACACAAAGTTTGCTTTCCACCACCAATGATGCTTCGTTTGCGTGTAGCGAGCTTCTCGATAATGGCCATGAACATCTGGATGATCAGCATTCCTACATTTAATCTCTTTGGCTCTGTACGGAAAAGCAACAAAAATCATTCCTTTAAGGCCAAAGCGTGAAAAAGCTACATTCAAAAGTTCATTCTGAGGCAGAGCTAGGAGAAAGTTTTGGAAACATTCTTTTAGCTCACATTACTTATTCTATAAAGGAAAGAAGTCGTAATACCTACATGAAAATTTTGCTAGTACGTAACGAATGTAGAGGACGAAAAGAGGCAGTAGTGCGTGAGTTAATATACCGTTGACTGTTCAAATATTTGGCTAGCAATCACTGTATTCGAGCAAATGTGTTAATGTGGTTTTCATATTTGCTATCAGATATAAGTCCTGATATCTGACATTAGGTTAAAGTGACAACTATACGTCACGTCATACGGAGTTGGAATAGTACGACCATTTCGAGTAAAGTACAGTGGCAATTATGATTGCAATAGAGCTAATAAATCATGATTTTGTAACGATTCTATGCAACATTACACTACAATGGGTCTAGGAATGATTGCCGAAAACCGGTTCGCCAAAGAGCCTTTAGCCGAAGTGTATTTATGCCGACGAAGTATGTTTGCCGAAATGTGTAATAGCCGAAATAGATTTTTTCATGTACCATATCTATCGCTGGTGCTTATATACAAATTATTCATATTAGAGTTTACTTTTATATCTCGTAGCCCCTATCATCATTTCTACATGTTCTCAAATATTCATTTTCATCATTTCTACCAGTTTCTTCCTATTCTCAAAGATGCATTCCTTCATTTTAGCTCATTCTCTCTCTGGTATTACTAATCTGATGTCATTTTTTAACGAAACTGCAGAAGAAAATTTTTCACGAGAACAAGGAGTACACAATAAATATACACACTGAAAAGTCGACTCACCATTAATGTGTAAAACGTGATTGCTCGGGTAGGAGAATCAAAGCTAATGATGATTTCACAATGACAAAAATACATACCTGTTTGGCGGGCTTCCTTATTTATTCAATTATTTAAGCAATAAAATTAATTCAGCTAACTTTCTCTTCGGCTAATCAACCTTTTCGGCTAACTTTCCTTCGGCAAAAATCCTGTTCGCAAACTAACTTTTCGGCGAAAGGCTCTTCGGCACACCGGTTTTCGACAAAAATCCTGTTCGCAAACAAACTTTTCGGCTAAAGGCTCTTCGGTGGACCGGTTTTCGGAAATCATTCGGGCACCCACTACAATAGCGCTTGTTTCTTCAGATAATGAGAGCAAAAGTGTTCCTAATCAGAATCCCAAAGAGACCCAATAACATTATTTGCGTTCTCTAAATCATTTCGCTACATACATAATGATGTCTTCCGTTTACATTACAAAGTAGTTAACAAAAATGCACCTCAACTACTAAAAAATCGTGGTAAATTGACATTGAAATAGCTGCTATATATGTTTCTACGCAGGCAAGTAAATATAGCGAATTTAATTTTTAACCCAGCACATTAACTCAGACTGACTTCTATTTTAACAACAAAATCGTGGTAAATTGACATTGAAATAGCTGCTATATATGTTTCTACGCAGGCAAGTAAATATAGCGAATTTAATTTTTAACCCAGCACATTAACTCAGACTGACTTCTATTTTAACCTCAAAACCGCTTCGCTTCCATTATTCCTTTCTGATCTATATTTTATATAAGCCACTATGTAAAGTAGGCACTTATTGTCTTCCTGATTACTTTCTTCCTTTCATATACATGATTCCAAAGTGGAGCATACATTATATGCTTAGGGCGGAATGTTGGATCAATAAGGAAAATTAGAGTTGTAATAATAAAAGGAAAATTACACTCTGGTAATTACAAACGGAAGTCGAGGGTTTGCAAGCTGGGATGTTTGGCCTCAACAACCTACAACCAGCTCAGGAATTTCCTTGGTTCCAATGATAATGCAAAATGCCAACATTTTACCAATTTGCGGTGCTGACATAATTTTGAGTGAGCTCGTTTCAAATGACTTTCAGTCTCACCTACGCAACACGTGTACAGTATTCTCTGACAGTTACATCTAATTTAAGGTTTATTATGATTGGTAAAAATAACCTAGAAGAAATGTCGATGGGGTTTTCCCCAAACAATAAACTGATGCTGAAATTGACAGTAATAGGGGTATTGGGTACGAGACCATGACACTGTCATGATGACACTTTAATTGGAAATATCGAAACTTATAATACGAGGGTAATTTGGTAACTTACTTGGTTGGGTTGATATCACGTGGACAATCGTCAGGACTCTGACCAGGAAATCTATTTGGGTTGAGCTGAATGGAGTATGGATAAAAAATCTGCATAATTCGGACAAAATCTATATTTCGGATGGCTTCATTCAGTCCAGGCAGGTACAAATCATGAGAAAAAATTATTAACGAGTTTTCTATATTTTGCATTCTCGACAAACTCTCCACTAGTAGGCTGAGGTACTCCACTCTCGAATGTACTTGGATCACAAGAACATAAGTATTCTCATTGACAGGACCAAACTTTTCCAAGTTATGAATTTTCTGAAATGGAAGAATTTAATTGGGTCAGTATTTAATTACTAATGCGTCTTTACATTGTAATTCATGAAACGTATTAAATATACACATATTCCCTAAAGCGTACAGGAAACTGTAGCTTCTTTCAAGAGTCCACTTAAAAACGGAAACATTAATTTCCTCATCGTTCATTTTATGGAGAATGTCTTTCATATAAAAGCAAATGTTGCATAATTCAGCAAAAACATACACTTTTCTCTTTAACTAATAAATATTCAATGCAAATGAATCAGTTACGTAACACAACCAAGATAATATGGAAATTGAATAAATTGCTTTGATCATGATTTCACGGTTGGCCCTTTTAGTTTCTCCAACTCAATCTACATATTTCATGAGTGAGTGAGTAGCAACGCTAGCGAAATAATCTTAAACGAAACTACATACAGCAGATTGTAATCGAATGGAAAAAATATGCTATTTTTTAGTAGTATTTTTTAGTACAGAAAGCAACATTTGGTTTTCATCATTGCTTGACGTTGTATCAATTATCAAGGAACGTTAACACATGCTAACTGTTGAGATTTCTGAGCATTCCAAGACCGATAAAAAGTTCGTTTTTTTAGAAGCAAACATCAAGTATTATTATGCATTTAACTTTGTTACATATGTCCTACTGCCAGTTCCACTTCCATGCAATGCTGTTCTTAATACCTACATCTTATAGTATTTTTGGAAGTGGATGCATATCGTTACAACGCTCTACTGTTCGTCGACAAGCATTCTTATGTTTTTTTTTCAGAACTGATGAAGCAGAAGTGTTCGTTTCAATGCTCAACAACTAGTCAATCTGGCACACTAGGTAAAAGCCCGCTGTGAACAGCTATCGTAGCATTAGTTTTTCATCAATCACATATAATACGGAAACAACCATGACAATCATAGCATTCCTTGCTTAAGAAAATACGAAACACTAAAAACAAATATGCTTGAACAAGATACAACTGCATGGATTCATAGTAAAATCCATTTATGCAACTGGATTGGTTCCCATGTATGCATTTCTTGTCTTTCACTAACTTCATCTTCCTGTTTTGTTTATTTTACAATGCCAATGCAAGTTTTTGCTTGAGCATATTATCGTTGATTACGTGGGGAAGCTAAATATAGAAATCATAATTTGTTACAATGGCGGATAATGTGCAACAGCTTCGTCTACAACTCTTTTCATGAAGTACCACTATCATGACTAAAATTTCCGTTGAGTACGAAGGGAAAATTGACGAACAATGTTATTTAGTGCTTTTTCATGCTCAGTTCTACAACATATTTTAAAGTGTCATATGAAATGGGTGAAATCATTGCTAATTCAACAAAAAGTATTTTTTTAATGAATGCAATCTATGTTGTACTATATGTTTTAGTACTATTCGGAGGCACGGCCAAAAATATAATTGAATAAGTAACAGCGGATGCCATAGAACTAATGAAGCACGTAGACCACACTTCTTGTTACATACAAATGTTGTTTTGAAACTTTTGATACTCTGAATCGGTTACCGATCCCAATAGCTACAAGCTCTGTAAATAAACTTTCCATTTCTCCTCCACTGTTGTCAGTTCCAGCAAAAAAAAAAGAAGTGAAAATCCTATGTTCCGTTAGAAAAGCGAGCTCTAATAGTCTAAAAGTGGAAGACAAACAAAGTGATGTATTCTACCGTAATACCAAAAATTCCTCGTCTTCATGATGAAAAGAAGCGACAAAATTTGTCAGATTCATTCTCTTCTATTTTACAAAGTAGCTAGCGTTGCCAAACCAAAAGAGCATATGTGGTAAAACATTCTTGATGCTGAAAAACCACAATCTCCAAAACGACGGGAAGTTGCTCGTCTCTTAATTACAACTTAGGAAGATCAAGTAAACTATTGTAGCAGCACCAATGCTTCCAAATGACGTCGGTCGTCGATTAGAACTTGATTAATTGAAGACATGAAGAAGCACTATGCAAGCAAATGAATTACGAAACAAAATTCCGTTTTGTAATGTTACCATGTAGAAAATTAGGGTTACGCTTCAACCAAAATAACCCATGCTCCTCTGACATTATATATAGTAGTGATGGATATTCACCATGATAAATTAAACATGTATGAACTGGTTCTGCTGTCTGTTACATAATGTCGTATGCACATATTGGAGGTCAAATCATGGGTCCAGCAGCAATAAGATAAAGTGCACACACTTTCTGTAGTATTTCCAGCTCTCTACAACTTACAACCGCAAATGATATGCATAGGCATTTTGGCATCTCATCACATCACTCTATTCTATCTCCATCGTGTTCTTGGAACTGTCTACATGATTTAATTTTCAATAAAAGAGTTTTATTTATTCATGCACAGCGACCCATATTATATACATTGACTACATCTAGCTTTATCAATTTGGCTCTTAGAAAGTAAATGTGAGCTTTGGCAATCAAAAAGCTCACTTTCAATTACAGCTCAGTGTATAAATAGAGCTTTTAGATTAATTTATTCATTACATCGTGTGCCCCATTCTTAGAAGTGAGGGGCTTACTACCTACGATGGAGATGAAACCGGTCGATGACGACATTGACAACAACTAAATCCGCTCCTACTATGAAAGACTAATATGTATGGAGGCTATCACGTAAGCCTTGTTTACAATGCTTATTAAGTGGAATTCGCTGGATGGAACATTTTTTTAGCAAGTACATTAACTATATATGTACAATGTGTCCTATTACGTCTATTTTATTCAATGACCACTTGCAAAATCCTTGAAGTGCTAGTGGGGCTACATTAGTAAGTAAAAACTTTATCGTCCAACTTACCTGTTCAGCATTTAGCAATCGAATCTCTTTCGTTATTTCCTCAATCTCATCGGGAGTAAGCGGACTAGCTTCTGGGAGATTTATGAACGCGGGCGTTCCCAACCGTCCATGTTCACCTCCTCCATTGCCTGTAGATCCTGCGGCACTGGAAGCCCCGTTGCCACCTCCTCCTCCATCATTTCCTGCTTTCAGAGCGTTTTCAATATCCAAAATCTTCAGTCTATGGTTTGCTCTATATGACATAAAAACAATAAAGGCATTTAATCCTCACTCATTGCACCGACGTTATTAGTCCATCTATGTTTACTCTAAATGAAGCCATATGCTTCAAAAGCAAAAAAAGGGTGCAAATGAATTGAAGCGTTTGTAAAATGCGAATAAAAAGTTAACGACTCTGTGCTATGCTATATAACTATTTCGTTACTTGATCCTAGACAAACAGCATGAAAAGCTCCCACCCATAAAAGTCATAGGAAAACAGATCGGAACATACCAGATGGAACATGAAACAGAACATTTACTGTAATAGGAAAGGAAGAACCAACTGTTCATCATGTTTCGGAAACATTTTTAACATGATCTGTTATGAGTACTGGCAAAAACCATTGCTTGTGAGGTATCATTTACAAACTAATATTTTAGAATACTTTTGGTTATTCCCATTACTCTTTTCCCTAATGTAATAGAAATACTCTTCTATCATAACTGGCTACATATAAATAGAATTGCAACTGGAAATCCAATATCTTCCAGTTACACCCCACTGGGGCAATGTTAACCATCATCTACATCGACAGGAATAGATATCCATACTCAAAATTATTGATGCTTATGACTGCTAGCAATAAAAGTGAGTATGAAACATAATATATGTGGTAGTGCTACAAAATAAACATCTTGTAACAAGGGCCCAACCTGCAGTAAGTTTACTATTTGCATGCAAGGACAACTTAATATTGTATAGTTCTAGTTAAAGAACATTCTCGTCAACTACTACGGCTACGTTCAACGTTGAAAATACAATAGAATGAAGTAACAACATGAAAGAGCACGTGAAAGTGAATAGAATACTTGACCATGTTGATTTTACCAACACTCCAGAGACCAGTGACGCAAAATTTATGAAAATTGAATACATTAGTTAATAAAACAATGATGGTAAAAAGCTTCATCATCACGGTAAACCTCGTTTTATTGGTTGAGTTGTGTAGCCAAATATAGAGCTAATGAAGATAAGTTACTAGATTTGAAATTGAAAGTGCTTCGTAACTCGATAGAAAATTTTAACCCGTTTTGGTTCGTACACACTTGATGGTTTAGATGTCAATAGAGAACCATGATCATGACTCGTCGAAATATTGTGTGGGATTCCTTTTAAAGGTTCGCACTAATGTTTTATTATTGACAGAGATGGATTGTCCAATGCAAATGTTTGCTAACTAGCTTCACATAAAAATTGGATGTATGCAGCATGCCCAAAATTTAACACATGTTACGCTTTTAAATCGGTAACTGTTTGTGAGAATCATTTTCTGCCTGTCTGTAAACATTGATATACGACGATTAAAATCACGTTGGTCATCTAATGTTAAAAGGTCAGCATCTTATTTTATGCCAAACAAAGTTGTATTCATATTCAAGCTAGTTATATTCATTAAGCCATTTAGATTTGACTTTGACAGACATTTTGAAGTCAGCATAAATATTATGAATTTAAAATACTTAAAAATAATAAAATCCCGGGGCAAAAACAAGGAAGATATTATGCATTTTTAAGTCAACATGTTTCTTTGTGTTTTGTTTGCATTTTCTGACAATTACTTCACACAAATGTTGACTTTTGACCAATGTTACGAAACGAATGGTTTAAATGCCTTATTAGATGGGTTAAATTAAAATGAAATGAGTTGAAACTGTTGATGTCCCAAAAATGTTATCATCATTAACTGTTTCAGTTATTCTGCATGAAACATCGTTAAATTTTGATAAAATTAAAACAACTATGAATGTTGTGTACTATTTGCATCATACTTTTGAACTAGTCAAGATCTGAATTCACTTGACAAGGTTGAAACAACGATATACACTGATTACATTTCATGTTTTATGTATGAATAGGTCATTTTACTTATTTCCTGAAGTTACGCAAAAAAATACTTCATTATACAAACTTATGAGTTTGTCCACTGTTTAAAACCTTTGATGCTCATCACCTGCAAAAATTTCAAGCGGCCATGAAGCTGAAATGAAACGACTTTAACGCATGTCATAGTTATTAAAACACAAAAATAAGTATTCACATCAACAGTATAAATTCCGACTTGTACAAAAAGAGAGGCGAAAAGTAAACGCTACATTGACACGCAATTTACATCCGGCTTATTGAAAAGCAGGATTATCCATGTATGCTTGGGTAGCTATCATATAAACATAATTTACAATGGAAAACAGACAACTAATGTGACAGAAATGATGTAACCTGCCGTCACACCATCACCATCACAGAAATTCCAGAATTATCAATGAAAAAAATAAAATTAACTCGCCACTCTAGAGACCTACAGATTATTATGTCTGGACGGCTAACTCGGACTTGAATTTGTAAAAAAAAAGTATTTGATGCTCAAATAGATAAACTAATTAGCATAAGGTTAAACTACTGACTTAAAAGATGATGTATGAAAGAAATAAATGGCTAACTTTGTGCCGACAGCGTATACCAAAAATTCTGCTTATTACACACACTTATGACTAAATAGCTTTACCAAATACTAATGTAAATGGTAGTAGTATGACTCCTTTGGATTGCCTACTCAACCTACTGCACAGGATCTGACGTCCATCCTTTAAAAGTGCACATAATATTTTACGTCCGCCGTTTCTTCCCATATTGCGGGAAGTGAGGTAAAAGCAGGGGAAAACTCTTTGGCATGAGTAAGTAAAGTACTTTATTATGAGTTGCATTTTATACTTTATGATTTCGCATATGCTTCCATTTGCAAAAACAACTGAT